>JAECUM010047628.1:0-21524 GCA_016617855.1 Megalonaias nervosa
AACAACAACAACATATATATATATATATATATATATATATATATATATATATATATATATATATATATATATATATATATATATATATATATATGAATGAATGAGCAAGTCCAGGAAGATATAATATACCGAATAATGATAAAACTGTTTATCACATCACATTACTGCGAATCCCAGCATGAGCTCTTCAGGGGTTTGGGTGGGGGGCTCGACATGGTTCGAAATGGTTGGCTTAAATCAAAAAAGCACAGAGGAAGGAAAAGAAGAGATTTTTGGTTCAAGGGGTATCTGATATGGTTTATCACCGTGTGACTTCCCGTCTAATTTACTATGAATGAGAATAAATTAATTAATAAAATACACTGCCTTTCCCACCACTAAGTATCAGGCCAGTGAGTTTTTCTAATGCTGTTAATAAAGTTTATTCTGCTTTTTAGTTACTAACTTGACGAATTTCAATCACAATCAAACGGTAAAACATTCCCAATAGTCTCGAATAGTTGACCGAGTTTTACTGCTAGTTAAATGTTATTGCAATAAACAATTTTGGATCTGATAGAGTCAGAATAATCATTTATGTCTAATAGGCAATCCTGCCTTGTGGGTAAAGAGAAAAAAAAATCACAATTTAATATTCGGGTGAATTACAACATACGGTATAAAAAAATTGCAACAGTTCTGAAATACATTACATGTTCAAGGATGGGAGACCTGCTAGTTTTGTAAAATAAAAACGAATATGGTAGAAAAATATTGGAAAAGAAAATCATGGATATAAATTGCAAATCGAAAATGACAAGGAAAATAAATAAGGATAATGGTAACACATATCACTTCAGTGGTAATACACACACCTTAGCTAGGAGTATACTGTACAGTCTTAGTACTCATATGTAGGTCTGACTGGTACAATAATATTGAGGATGCGTGTATCAAAACTGACTTGATTGTCGAAGAAAAGTAAACTGCATATTCAACTAATATTTTAGTCAACAGTTCTTCACATTTCAGATACAAATTCTCCGCCAGTCAAGGATATTCGAACTGAAAAAAAAAATATATATATATATATATATATATATATATATATATATATATATATATATATATATATATATATATATATATATATAGACCTTTGACCTTGACTATCGCATATAAACATTAGATAATGAATATGATGTTATGCTATCGTAGCGTTGAGCCACCTTATTTTCTTTGAATGAATGAATGAATGAATGAATGAATGAATGAATGAATGAATGAATGAATGAATGAATGGACATTATACCTTAATTATATCAAAAATCTGTTTCATTTAGTGATTGTCCCAGCTGTATGATATGCAACACAGATGCTAACTGCATTATGTTTGAGGCTGGATCCTAAGGGTTTAGTGTAAATAAAAGATATCACAAGTTCTATGAAAAATTAGAAAATAAAAATCCGTAGAAAATTCAATTGCTGATTGATCATCTACTTCCTGGGTCTAGTGTACTCCTTAACAATAACAGAGGGTCATTTGAAATGCGAATTGGTGTTAAAAATTGGTATAGAGAGCATAAAAAGACATCAATAATATTGTGAAAGAAGAGATACACTCCGGTTATTACACGCAAAAACAAAGTATAAAGATTAAAAACCTGTCAGGAAAGCGAGATGAAAACATTGCTTTTCTCATCAATATATTCCTGATAATGTAAACTAATATGGGGACTAAAGTGTACATTTCTATAGGGTCACTATTTTTGACGCATCACCATGACACGTTTACGTTATGTATCAAAAGATACATGCAGGTTCTCTTTTGACATTACTTGTCCAGAAATCTTTTTGTTTCATACAGTTTTAACTAATGTGCGCCAATCGAATTTTAGAGCATACGGATAGCTTCTCAGAGACCAAAAAGCCACCGTGGAAAGAGGAAATTTCACCAATGGTCCGCCCAGGCTTGGATGTGGTTACGAAATGTTGTTCCTTACGTGCATATGATTTGCTAATAATGAGATGGACAAATTAAGCATGGCAAATGATGGATTGTCTATCATTTTTACTGGACGTAGACCAGGCCAATTTGTCTACAACTGCTTCCACCACGAGGTTAGTCAATAGGTGATAGGTTGCTTATACTTTGCTTGACACGGGTTGATAAGAAATCTCTACCTGCCTGACCAATCACAACCCCTGTATAGCAACAGATCGTAACAACACTTTATGGCCCTCCCGAGCAGTTTTGGTGCCCGGCTTTAAGCTACAGTGTACTCTATGTTCATATCCAGTTTTGTTTGACTACAAATAAACATCATATTTGAAACACTTATACAATTATTTCTGAGACCACATGCAAAAGTTTACTTTTTATTATTATACGTCCCTATTTATACAAGATTTGTAGGAATATGTCCATCAATAAAATGTTGTTAATTTCACGTGAAGTTAACGGTATTAAAGTCCTTCTCAAGCAGCAGAATATATATATATATATATATATATATATATATATATATATATATATATATATATATATACACATGTGGGGAATGAATAAGCCAGTGTTTGCCTTTATACACATAGCGTCTTGTGAATACACAGAAATACTTGGTTGTTGAGGGTAGAAAGAAAACTGTTCGTCTCAGATGCTTCTCCAGAAACCAACACGCTGGCTGATAAACATCAATAAGCAGAGCATCTATGTAACGTACGAGGAATAGACACGAAAATTCATTTCTAAATGTCGAGGTACTTTTTCTGCTATCATGTCCATAGGTAACTACACTTTGTTTTCCAAAATCACACCCTGTTTCATTTGCACACTTCATGACACATACTTCAAAGAATTTGTTCTCTTAGCATTCTTAGTGTAAAAAATTTTTTACCAAGAATCCCATGATCCCAAACGTGTATTACTTAAATAATTCAAAACATTTTAGTCGCACCTTTAATAAATATAATCATTTTTTGCTCCTCTCCTCTTATTCCTTTTATCATCGGCATCCTTGACTCCACCGCTCTGTTATGTACCATCAAGCTCTCACATGGAATGAAAGGAAAGTCTCAGGCATTGTGGTCTGTTAGACTTACAACTCCCACCAACTTTGTAGGAATCATTCATCTAATAAAAGCTTTTGTTCCGCCAGTATATAATGGTGCGTTTTGGGCCTTTAATTCCCTTCATAGCGAGATTTATAAAACAAATGCCATGATCATATGAGACACAGCACGCCTACCGAAGTCTGGATATAATTGGTTTTATATGTGAACTAGATAGACACCACTCAGTATACAATAGACCCATTAAGCAATTTATTGGCATATGAATTAATGGATCATTCAAAAGATAACGCATAACTATCACAAATACAATGCTCTTTGCATGACAAGAACACATTGCTTGCAAAGTATAACTACAGTTTCTATATAGATAAGGTAATTGTATGGTTGGGATGTTTAACATTCGTCCGGATAACATGTTTAATAAATAAATCGTGAAAGAGGAAGTTCATTACAAGATTGTAAATGGGAGTGACTACAACAAATATTATTTTGAACAATTTAAAATTTAAATAGTGTGAATCTATTTCGAAAGTTTAAAATTGAGAACAACTATGACAAAGCGCACATGTTCCGACCATCCACTTACATTAAGTGAAAAAGCACATACAACCAAGCAAACTGACAAGCAGACGATGACAAATGCAATACAGAAACTAACATTTCTAACATGTCAGTAATGGCATGATGCTAATCCAATGTGTTACGTGTAGGCTCGTACAAATGTAACAGAAGAAAAGAGTGAAGTCAACAAGCTTTGTTTATTTTAACAAAATAATTTATTTCCCTAGGAAACAATGTAAAAATTGGAAAATAGGACTTACGGTTTGTGAATATAATCCAAAATTTAATCCTAAGAATGAAAAACACATGTCCTATCACTAAACAGTTCTAATAGAATCCAGGTTCAAATCTCGACGACGTTCCAAGATGGAAGGCAATGACGTCAGATGTGGTCCTTGTACAAATAGCAACAATTCCTCAATTGAATCACAGTTTATGTTTCCGAATAATTCCAGAATAAATTTCCTCTGAATATCTTTCAGAATTTTTTTATTAAAAAAAAGTCCACTTGTTTAGTTTCCTAGAGAAGAAATTATTAAATCCAAAAAAACAGATGAAAAACAAACAATCTGGAAACAATAAAAAAAACACCTTGTTCCTTCAAGATGTTAAAACAACTCTGACTCTATCTAGTAGAAAATGGCTGTTTAAAGTCTCGATTTTAGATCATGTGGTACTGCACGCGACAGGTCCACGCGATGAGATATCTGAACACGCAATAAGATATTTGCCAAATTGCACGTAGCCCTATCTAAGAACTAGACTATCACTATGAAATAAATTTAAAAATAAAATATTGTTTATTCAGACTAACACGTAGGACGAAAAGACCTTGAAAACAGCCAATCGTATTAGCGTAGCGCTTACACTACCTCGGACCAAGGTGAACTAAAAATAATACTAATGTAAGACGTTATGCGTCTTAAATAAACAGAATTACTGAAAAAGAATTTCGAATCCCATGGAAATAATCAATACAATAAAATGTAATGAAACAAAAATAAAATAAAAAAGAATTTTAAAACTAACACACTGGCAATTTAATTACATATACGTAACAAATGCTTTTGTTATATGCGATCTTTTTTGTTGCTAGATTCGGTAGTGATGCACATATACGAAAGAAAAGTTCGTGTGAAAATAGAAGACAACTTCACTAATCGAACTGTCACGTCCACAAAAGCATTATTCTGCGTCAGTGTTAAAACAGAATGCAGTCATCACTTAAAGTTTATGTAAAAAAAAGTATTGCTTATGACATTCAAAGACAATGTGTTTTGTGGATTTCAGCAATAAATAAAACAACAAAATATACACGCACTGCTGTCTTAAAACCTGTCAAGTTTATAACTGATGGGATTCTGCCAATGATCTTTCATTGCTTTATTTTGGATGCGATTTTGTATCAAGGTCATATGTCTGTTTTCTCTCTTCTTTCCTTTTCTACAAAGATTATATGACAAATATGCGAATAGTGAATGCTTTTCAGCTTCTTGCCAGTTAAGGTTTTACCAGTTAGTTCTTTGTATGTTCCATTTGTTATACTAATTTTCAACTCTTGTTTATATTCTTCAATTTCAGTGAATATTGGACTGCTGCTATCTTTCTGCAATAAAACATAATTCTTTTTTCAGGTTGGTTGTTTACCTACCCTGTAAGTACTGGAACAGTGATAGATAATGTTCCAAACGATTTTGATAACATATGCATAAATTATGCCAAGATGTCGTCAGTGACGGGGAACAAATTCCTGATGTATCAAATGATGATAATTTCACTGATAAAATTTAGCTACTTACAGATTTGAATCCTGAAGCAAGAACAGTGATTAATTAGACAAATGAAATTAGAAGTGATTTAACAGCAACAGTATAAGTTGGAAAAAAAAGTGATACAAAAGATAACACATTAAGTTTTTTTACGAGAGCGATGAAACAAAATAAAAAGTGTCAGAGAGGAACAAACAGGGAAAATGTATTACCTAAATGGACAAAATAGATGACACTGCAGATAAAGAAACAATTCATAATGAGTTGGAGCAAGCCTAAATAGCAACCACTGTTTTAAGTATTATAGGGGCTTTTAAAAATATCCTTCAAAATGTTCCCTACATTCAATAACAAATTAATTTAAGGATAAAGTGAATATGCTTTGACATACATAAGAAATACTATATAACCCATAAATATTCACTAAAATCCACTGCTATACAACGACAATTAATATAAATCCCTGGGGATACAAATATGCAATTCATGGAAGAAATGCAAACGAAACAATGTGAGTTTTAAACTATGGAGACTCGTATTTGATTGAACAGAATCGCAGCCAAGACGAAATTTTCGTAAGGTAACTTCATAAGATATATCCAAGAATGAAGATTGTTTTAAAGAAGTAATTTTTGCAAAGATACATATGAAGAAGGAATTGATAAAATATTGTATTTATTGCAAATAAAGTTCAAAGTTTAAAAGCCGGTGGAGGAAAACAGTTGCAGAACGAGGAAGGTGGAGGAATAAGACCTTGTGAAAAGATAGAATAAAGTAGTACACCTGACGATATTGATAGCTATTAATTCGATTTAACAAACATGGATAAAGCAGTAAGACCTGGATTTATTGGCAATATAATAGGCTGAAATTAAAACAGCTGGGCAGTTTTTTTCTTTCCAAGGTGATCATGCCTGTTTTCTTGTCCTAAAATGTTTTGATTTGCAGTTTGGGTCAGAGATGTAGATCCAGCAAGATGAATATATTATTCTTTGTTTCGAAAAATCTACATATAGCCGATTGCTTACCTCTTTCATTATCTTAGTCTTTATATCATGTACAGTTCCAATTACAATACAGTCTCCATTTTCTTTTGATGGACATAGCTTTTACCCAAGTTTTCCTTTTTCATTTCTGTATTTATTTTTGGCGCATTTTTGCATACTTTTAGTCAGTTGCTGGAATAATAGTTTCTTCAATTAAGTAGGATTTAGTCCAAGATCAAAGTTGTCTGAAAGCTTTAATATTCATTATTTTATCCAACAATCCAACAATGTTACCCAATTTCATGACGTTGTCACTAAGTACTAACAGCAATATCAAACATAAATTATGAATCTGAACAATATTGTTCAAATTTTATCATAATCATTTGATTTGAAAATATCGAAAAGAAATGTTCAATGGCTTGTATGTGAAAAAGCTGTACAAATTTTGTGCAGTGTGAAAAATCTGTACAAATTTTGTGTAATGATTTTGTAAGTTGGTTCATTAAAATGAAATCAGCACATGGATAAGTGCTGAAACTTTGTTGGTAAATTACTCCTATCAAATTTTAAATTTTTATTCCAGAATAAAATGTGGTATTAGGACAATTTATATAAATTCGAATGTGCTGTTCATCAGAAATTGTCTTCCTAGTAACTTGGAACAACATCATGGACTGAACACATGTACGTTATGATTTCTTCGTCAAATTCAATTTCCATCCTTTTCAACTAAAGGGACTAAGTGTCCATCTTTAGCTTATCTCATTTGGATCTTATCCCTGCAACACCAAACACAAAACTTGGTACCTGTTTCACAACGTTGGAAGAACTGCATGGATTGAAATCAAACTGATTGTGGGTCTTATCACCTCTTCACCCCCACCACTACACACCAAAAACAAAATATATTTATTCAGTTTCACATTTCCTTCAGAATTTCAGCCATTATTTATGGTATCATCCATGACCTCTCAAAACATTAAAACATTTACTTAAGAATGCATGGCAATATACACACAACATATCTCTAGCAAAGGAATTCCATACACACGGGCTTATCATATATTCCATGTTCATGTTAATTCACCACACTCTTTCTCATTGAATACTGCTATAATGATTGACAATGAATAGAGACTGCTATCTTTTAAGCGAAGGACCGTTATGAGATCGAATGCAAAAGCAACCAAACTCTTAGTAAAATATTGTGAAACACAAAGCATATGTCACACATTGTGATTCACCATTGGGTTCAATGGATATTTCCAATTAACCTCATTGTACAGGATCTGTAATGAAGATACTCTACCCTGCATAATATTTTCGGTTCCATTCAACGGCGGAAGAACCAATCAAGATTAAGGAGAGAGAGAGAGAGAGAGAGAGAGAGAGAGAGAGAGAGAGAGAGAGAGAGAGCATGTAGTGTAGACCACTCAAAACGGAAATCGTTTTAATCCGGTTTGAGCCAGACACTCATTTATGCAATTTAAACTTTCATATACCTATTCGAAAACAATGTTAGTCCACTTGCGTTTTTAATACCTTTAACAAAAATACCCCATTGGTGCAGTCATTGCCATTGACATGCACAATTCTAATTTAATTTTTTACACAGAATAAAAATCATAAAGCACTGCAATGTAAATCATAAGGGGAGATAATTCTTTATTTCGCTGGAGCTAGAAATACTCCATTATGAGTTACTTCCCCTGTTGAATGTTATTTATAGCCTATATAATATACAGCTTATGTTTTATATCCAAATTCATGAATACATACAAACGAGAATGAGAAAAAAATGTGTACTTGGGATTAGTGAAAAAAGATGTCAGCGTGGAATGAAACGGTCATATCTGAAGCCACGCAATACAAACACGAATGAAATCTCCATGAGCATATATTGTTTTGGATTCTTACAAAGCAAATTAAAACAAATCCTTATCCAGTTATAATAAAAATAAATTTACCTTTCAAACTTAGGAACAAGAATGGATGGCAAGTGTAAAACACGTTCTATGTAGACGTTGGTCTGCCATGTGTCCAACAAAAACTTCGCCATTTCAATGATGGATGACAGTTCTAACTCCTCCGTCAATGCTATCCAGCGAACAGTCTGGTCCCTAGAAGAACCATTGATAGGCTCCGTTCTGCTTCTCTGGAAGCTCTTCGACGTTTCTTCTGGGAAAGCGACCTCTACATTTTTCGCGCTTTCTTGAGTCCCCCATTTTTGTTTTGGTAAATATTTAGATTATTACCACTTGACTCATAACCGCCCACTTTAAGAAGATGACATGACCGTTTATGATGTTTCCGTAGCAGTTCGTGACATCGGAGATTCAATTTAAGCGGTCCCCACTTTTAATGCATTTTTTTCTCGTGTAGTTAGCAATTAACTAACTGAATCTTCACAAACCTTATCGTTTGGGGCATCATTTGAGCTTATAAGTTGACACATTAAACTATTTTCATAATCTTTTACAAAATTACGTACATTCTGCGTTATTGTGCATTTAGCTTGAAATGTGACTTTTATATTTATAGTTGTTACAATGCCATCAAGTTTTCCTCTAGTCTCTTAATATGAATATCATTATTCAGCCTCATCTGACGAAAAGTAAACTTCATTTTTGGTAGGCGCATTGGGGAAATAGCACACCTGTTGCACGTCCTCATGAGCTCACTGTTTCTGAATTTGCTGGCACACGTCGTCACGGGTTTGTATAAGGAAGGCAGAATCTTGCTTCACGTATCGAAGAAATAGTAGTCTGGGAAGTTAAATCCATCGCAGAAATCACTGACTCTCATTTCGGGAATATATTAGCGTCATTTTATGGACCATGTTGTTGTTTGCTTCTACTATTCTAATATTGTGGCAAATTGGTGAAAACTCCTGATTTCGTTAAACTCTTGTCTAGTGACTCCATCAGTTTGAACTACCACTTCCTCTACTAAATACAGTGCATGGTTGCATCATCCTTGGATATGATTGACAAATCTTCATAACCATATGGTAACTAGAAAGACTATTTTTATCAATCGCACCTTTCAAACATATATCTGATATCCACTTCATCCGAGCATCGGCTTTAATTTTACTTCAAACATAATTATGAGAAATTTTTAAAATTTAGCAAATTTGAATATTTCATAATATTTAGTTTTCATAGTCGTTGCCTTGTTAAGGCAGTATACTTAAGATGTATGAATGTAGGTATCATATATAGAGACACATATTGATTCAGTAGTTTCTAATTATACAATGATGTATATCTTCATGTTTCTGTTTATGTTCATAGGTAAAGAGACGGTGCCATTAACCGAACCAATAAAATATATCAGCACAAAAGTGCGTGTAATTACCAGTATACCGGTTTACCGCGGTATTTTTTTTTCCCCCGTGGTACGTGCTTTTTCCCTGTACAGGTACTTAGGTAGTTTCCGTCAACACTTCCTATTTTTATCAACAAGCTCTCTAATGTTAGCACTATGTCTTTCATAGAATAAGCTTAATCATCCAACAAATAATAACACACACATTGCAAATTCGTCTTCTGCCCTTTTTATTCCGGGGGTGGAGTGGGTGGCTGAAGATAATGATTTTTTTCAAATAATGAAATGGATATTTTATTTTGCTATAAATTAGAACAAGAAATTTTTCCAGCTATTAACTGATGGAATTTTTTAAAACAGAAGAATCGGGACTCTGCCGCAGAACATTATATTTTTGGTCCTTATCATAACTGCGGTATACCGTGGTATGTATCGCGGTATGTTCAGAAATAGCAGTAGTAAACAAAGGTGAGGTTTCTAAACCAAAAATATATTTCTGGACCAGAACTCCACACACTTATCTTAGATCGAGCAGAACAGACCGACTACCTATTTCGATCTGGCGGAGCTGATGCACAATTTATCATAAACAAACTTACGCTATGGATCCCGCGAATAACGCCATCAATCCAAAATGGCAGAATTAAATGATATGCTTCAAAACCATACAAACATAATTTATATTTTATTTTCAGCAACATAAAATATATCAAACAGCTGATCCCAAATGCCACCGACTACACATGGCGCGTCACAACAACGTCAAGTGAACAACTGCCGCGGCAATTGTTTGTTGTATTTCAGCAGCAAGTGCGGCGTGGTAAACAACAATAACGCAATATTTGATAATGCCAATGTTAGGAGAATATACGCCAGACTAAATTCAAAGCAATATCCGGAACGAGCGATAGAATGCAATTTTGCAGATAACGATAATAAAAATATTACTCGGCCGTACATGTACCTGCTTGACGCAGTACAGAAATACCAGGACGTTATAGATGGATCTCAGATCTCAGCAGAAGAATTTCGTACACTTTATCCAATATTTTATTTTAATGTTAGTAAACATAGCGAGCGAGCTGTCGACTCAACAGCTCATATTGAAATTAACTGGACACTTGGAGTAGTTTCAGCAGCGCGGCTGTACGTGTACGTGCTAGTGATCAGCGATAGATTTGTTACAATTGATTCCGTCGGAGGTAAAATGTCAGTCCAAGTTTGAAGTGCTTAAATTTTAATCTGTAATATTTGTATAATGACAAAATATATTGTAAAAGAAATATATTTGACTGATGGTCAAGTAAAAAATTTAGCAGCTGCTGTTGGTAAAAAACAACCACTTTCATTAAAAATAAAATATACGGACCAAGGTACTTTAACAAAATTAATGCTAACCCGAAAACAATTAAACAAATACGATCGCGGAAAACCTTTTGTTTTAAATTTAAGTGCCACACAAATAACTGCGATTTCAAAAGACATCGTCGTCAAAGGTGGTTTCTTTGGGCCGGCATTATCTGTAATGGCCAGCACATTAGCACCAAAATTTTGAGTGTAGTTGGTACATTAGGATTAGCAGCAGCGTCAGGCGCAATATCTGGCGCGACAACTAAGGCTACTCGCGGGAACGGCATAAAGAAAATTTTCGTCTAAAACTTTAATATGATGCCTAATGCAACAAATCGACGAAAAACAACAAAGAAGACTAAAAAAAAAAAAAGACGAGATCACGACGAAAAACAACCAAAGGCGGATTTATAGGACCGTTGCTGGCGGGAGTAGCGGGAAGTTTATTACCAAATCTACTAGGAATCTGCCGAGAACTAACACTGCCAGGCACAAGGAGATAAAATCGACAACTTCGTTGTTGACGACAACATTGTTGTTGACACCAATGACGAAGTCACCTCCGTTAAGTAACTTTGATATACTTGACAAACTAAAAAATATAAAAAAAATTTCGTGCAGTTTATTCTAAAGATGAACTCAATCGCAAAGGTGTCGTTCCTGGTGGCTTGTGTGTCATAAATATATAAAATTTCAATGACGGAGCAGGCACGCACTGGATAGCTGTTTGCAATAACAATTATTTTGATTCATTTGGGCTTCCTCCAAGTGACGCAACAAAAAAATATGTAAACAAAAAATATAAAATAATAAATTATTCGTCTAATCAAATTCAACCAGTTGGAACAACTGCTTGTGGATACTATTGCGTGACGTTTATAAAGCAAATGTCCAACCTCTATGCGGCTGACGGAGATTTTTTAAAATTTATTTTACAGTTTGGAAAGCAACATTGTCATGCTAAAGATGAGATTGCAATTAATTTTGTATAAATTTGTGATATAATATCAACATACTGTCTCAAGTGTAAAACTAAAACAGAAATAGAGATGAAACAACAGAAAGAACAAAAACTAATAGAATAATGCTAAAAAGTGTTTGCGTGATCTGCGGAAAAAGAAAAAGTATGCTTTTAAAGAAATTGCCAACAACAACAGAATTGTCCCCAACAATAAAATCGTCAAAGACAGAGTTGTCAGGGGATGGTTGCCAATGTGATAAAGTTATTTTAGTAGATAATTAATGAATAATGATATGCGAGTGCGATTGTGATAGAGATCTCTGTCTCGAGCAAAATAAAATTGTCACGTACTGTCATAAATGTAATAACAGAGAAATAATTGGGGCAGGTACAGATATACACAAATTAATTGGCAAATTGCCGAAACCGAGTGGCGGTTGGACATTACCAGGACACAAATATACTGGATCATACAATCTTCTTGATAAACAACTGGATGAAAACGATAATCCACTGCCGGGACAAGAACCCGACAATTAAGTTGATGCAATAGCAATGCGACATGATATTTGTTATCGTGATCACGAAAAAGATAAGCACAGCTGTGATAAACTAATGCTAGATGAACTTCGTGAAATGAAACCTACAAACGGCCTGCTTCACAGGCTGCGAGAACGTTTTGATAGAAGGCTCGTGCAGGGATTTATTGGAGCAAAATATAAATTGCGACTCGGTAAAGAAAAATTGTGTAATGATCTTGGGGCGACGAAATCGCTTGCAACAGAGCTACATAAACCTAAAAAAAGTTTCCGGGACGTAAAGTTGTTGCAAATGCCGTTGATGATATCTGGGCGATAGATTTGGTTGATGTGCCAAATCTTGCTCAATTTAATGTTGGCGCTGACCGCGCTCCAAAAAAAAATTCTTTTTAATGTTGTAGATGTTTTTAGTAAATATTCGTTTAGTATAGCAGTTTCAGATAAAACAGGAACGTCGATAACTGATGCGTTAAAACAGTTTATCGTTAGTATAGAAAGAAAACCAAATAGAATATGGACTGATCACGGAGCAGAGTTTTTTAATAAAAAATTCGAGTAGTTTTTGGAACAAAAATACATAAAAAAAAAATATGTTACTGGAAACGAAGGAAAAGGTGTTGTCGTCGAGCGATTTAATCGCACAACAAACGAAAAATCCATAAATATTTGACAGCCAAAAATACAAATAAATATATTGACAATCTACAGCAAATTGTTGATACATATAATAACACGAAGCACAAATCAATAAAAATGTCACAAAATGACGCAATTCAAAATCCGATACTAGTAAATGAAAACATGTACCGCCGGCACAAATTTCGAGTTGGTGATCGAGTTAGAATTTCTCTGGCAAAAAAGTATTTGAAAAAGGATTTACTCAAAACTGGAGCGAAGAAGTATTTTTTGCTGATAAAATACTTTTAACAATACCGGTTACCTATGCGATAAAAGATTTATCAGGTGAACCAATAACTGGCAGTTTTTATGAACAAGAACTTCAGAAAACCGAACAAGATATATTTGTTATTGAAAAAATTATTAGGAATCGCGGCGACAAAAGTGTTGTCAAATGGCGGGGATATAGCGATAAATTTAATTAGCTGGATACCAACTCGGTCGATTTCAAAATAATATTGTTATAAATTTGTTCGTACTTCATAATTACAGATTTACATTTGACAGGCAGACACAAGGAAATTAAATGTAATTTTCTTTCATTATTGATTGGCATTAAATCAAATATTTTAACAAAAATAAAATCGTATTTTATGCTCCTTTGCTGGCCAGTTATTTTTATCTTGAAAAAGGTTTTGTAAGTTGCCAATATATTTGTTGTTCGTTAACAGTAAAATTAAATTTTATTATTTTTTTGCGATATGATACTTAACATTATATCTTCCAGTTGTCGATCTACTGTGATTTTTCTTTGTCAATAATGTCAACTAAATCATCTTCATTGTCGTTGTTGTATAAAATGTCGTTGTCAGTATAACTAGCTGGTTTGACTACATCGTTGAAAACTCTGTCGTTGACGATTTTATCGTTGGGGATGAAATTTCCTGCTGTAAAATTGTCGTCGTTCTCCACAAATACTGAATTTCTTTTTTCAAGCATTCCTGTTTGAAAGGGTTCATCCTTTGTGGGTGTTGTTTCACAGGTTTGGAATTTACAATTTCATTGTCATGAAAAATTTTGTTTGTTCTCATAGGAACATCTGGAAGTAAGTGCTCATATTCGAATAATAACTGTTTAAGTTCATTTCTTTCTTGTTGTTGCAAATGCGAAAGTTTCTGGTCCAGATTATTCATAATATCTGAATTGCGAATATTTGTCACTCCAAAAACATTAGAGTTTGTTAGCCCTTCACTTAAACCCTCACTGAGTGGGACAGGTACAACTAAATTAATTGCATGATTTACCTGGCAATCTCTCTCAGTATACTGGCACTCCATTAATTTATTTAGATCCCAGGAGTACTATTATTATAATTTAACTCATTCATTTTCTTCTTAACTTTATAAGGACCGTAATACCTAATCTGAAGAAAATTTCGAAGAATGAGCAAGAGAGACAGAACTCTATTACCCATCTAAAAAGTTCTCTCCATTAAAGTTTTGTGAAACCATAATTTCACATTTGACTTGAACTGCTGGATGTCAAATTCAATCATAATTAGCTGGAAAATCCAGACATAAACTTTGACCCTTGATCAGATTGGACAGATTTGGGAAGGCAAAACTAAGTAAAAACAGACTGTATCAAAGCCATTACTATTGTTTTAGTTTTAATATTCCTCAAAGGAATTGTCTCTGGGAATCTTGTCGACGCACACATAATGGTCAACAAATATTGGTTGCCTGACTTGGACTTAGGTAAGGGACAAACACACTCTAAAATTATTCTGCTAAATGGTTTGACAAGTATGACAAGATCTGCAATATTTACAAACATCACATTTGATTTTTGGTCAATAAAAGTGAGTCAGGATCTTGTGATAACTCTTATTAATCCCTAAATGACCAGCCAAAGGAGTTTTCAAGGGCCAGACTAAGAACTTCCGGTCTGCATGATTTTGGAAATAAAATTTGATAATTCACTGACCACTCGTCACCAGCAGGTTCCTCGGGAGGTCTCCATTTTCTCATAAGAATTCCATTTTTAATGAAATAACAGACAGGTACTTCAGTGGCTTCAGTTTCACTAATGGCTCTTTGAAACAAACAGGAGATCTCAGGATCTTTTTCCTGTTCGAGGACAAGTGATTGTCGTCTATCACTCTGATTAGAATAAAGATAATGAGTAGTAAAAAGAGGATCACTGTGATCAATACCTTCTGATTGATCCAAACAAGGAGTGAAAGTGACCTCATCAAAAGCCTGACCAATACATGTGTCAGCTAAAGGAATAGTTTCCTTATCAACATCATTCTCAAGAGCTTTCTTTGACATAGCTCTAGTAACTGCACAAGCTGGGTATAAATCAGGGAATTCTTTTTCAATTGGATCAATTTTCTGATCCAAAGAAGTCTTGTCAGTTACAAGTGGATTAACCACAACTTTGTCTCCAGCTAGGTCGTTGCATAGTAATAAATGAATGCCCTGAACGGGTAAAGAAAACACTTTTGCGACTGTCACGGGTCCTGAGACTAAGTCTGATGACAAATTAACAGAATGGAGAAGAACATTAACAAAGCCGCACTCTACTCCCTGAATAAGAACACTCTCATTAGAAGAAGACTTCTCAGAAAAAGGCCAAGTACCTGATAATAAAAGACTCTGAGAAGCTCCTGTGTCCTTTAAAATTTTAATAGGGATAGGATTGGTCAAATCACCCAAGAGTGATATAGAACCCTTCGACATAAATGGTTAATACTTCTCCATAATAAAATCAGACTGGGGTTTATGAGACCCAACAAATGTATTGCTTTCAATACATGACCGTGAACTTGACCTCTTAGAAAAAAAGAGCAATTGGAATAGGTCTGTCTTGATCCTGATGTTTATTTTTCAATCCGAAGCAATCAGAAATAAGGTATCCTTTTTTCTTGCAATAGGTACACGTAGGAAGAGACAAGGATTTTTGATAAAGCTTATCAAAGATTGATTTTTAAAAGTTGTGCCAGATTGAGTTTTAGAAGGGCTCGTATTAGGCTGAAATACATTTTTAGCAGAAGACTGCTGAGTGTTAGACTTGCCTACAAAAGGAACTTTATGAGCTATGAAATACTCGTCAACAGCACGAGCAGCATTTTCCAAGGTTTCGATCTTATGCTCATCAAGATAAGTCTTAATGTCACTATGGACACAGATCTTGAACTCTTCAAGTAATGCAAGTTATCTAAGACTTTCATAATCTTAATCAACTTCCTTGGCTAAGCACCATCTATCAAATAACTGCACTTTTTCTCTTGCAAAATCGACACGAGTTTGTCCTGCTTCGTTTTTAGAGTTCTGAATTTTTGCCGATAAGCCTCAGGGACTAACTCGTAACCCTTTTAGATGCATTTCTTAACCAGATCATAGTCAGCACTTTGCTGTACTTACAGGGATGGATAGACATCTCGTGCTTTGCCAAAAAGTACACACTGTAATTATTGAGTCCATTGCTCCTTTGGCCATTTCAAATTTTCAGCAACTTTTTCAAAATAAGGAAAATATTTGTCTACTTCTTTTTCGCTAAAAGAGGGCACTAACCTAAAATTCTTAGTAATATCAAAACTTGAATTTGTATGTTAAGTGGGAACGTGCATTTGACTTGCCAGCTCTATTTTATTCTAAACTGATATTCTCTCTCTCTTCCTTCTCTCTTTGCATTTGCATTTGCATGTATCTCTCTCTCTGTCCCTTATCTAACTGCATTTGTTTCTCTTCTTTCTGTAACTGCATCTCTCTCTCTCTCTCTCTCTCTCTCTCTCTCTCTCTCTCTCTCTCTCTCTCTCCTTATCTAATTGCATTTGTATCTGTTTCTCCTTTTTCTGTCCCTCTCTCTCCTCTTTCTCAAAATGTAACTGCATTTGTTTCTCTTCTTTCTGTAACTGCATTTCTTTTTCTACTTTATCTTTTTGAAGTTCCAGCTTTTTTAATTCTAATTCCATCTTGTATTTTAATTTTAATTCCTTTACTTTTATGTCAGAGTCTGATACAGACTTACTGATCGAAAGCAAAACACATTTATCCAAAATACTCTTTTCTGCCAAATACTGGACCAAAATGTTTTTTATTTCTTGCTTCGTTAAAGAAGCTTTTGCCTCAGATAGATCATATTTTCTGGCAAACTGAAGCAATTCATCTTTTTTTTTTCAAACAATCCTACTCCTCCTGGGTAGGATTTGAAAGAAAGATCACCACCTTGATGACATTGTAAAAAAGCCTGTTGATTTCACTAAAGACTTCTAGAATGTAAAACATTACTTGGGATTTAAAAAATATCAAAAACTAGGGGAATTTAAATTTCAAAAAAATAATTTTGTTAAATATTTTAGCCACAATACATGTATCCCAAGAACGAGTAACCAAATTTTCTTGTTACGCGTCTAGGATGGTACAAAACAGTAACAAGAAAAGAGTGAAGGCAACAAGCTTTGTAAAATTTAACAAATAATTTATTTCCCTAGAAAAACAAGGTAAAAATGAGTAAAGGGACTTACGGTTAACGAATCAAATCCAAAATTAATCCAAGAATTAAAAAATAGAAGTCCTATTATTAAAAAATAATAAATGAATCTGAGTTCGAGTCCCGATGAAATTCCAGGATGGAAGGCGATGATGTATGCAATAGTCAGCTTTGTACTGATGTGTCAACAGTTCCTTGTTGAATCACAGAAAATAATATTCCAATTTGGAATTCTGAATAAATTTCGATAAATGTTATTGTCCAAGAATTCTGTATGAGCACTAGTATCTTCCAGGGAAAAAATCGCTAATTCCATAAAATAAAAAAATTCAGCTCAAACTGATCACAAAGAAACACCTTTAAGTGTCAAAGATTTAAAGCCCAACTGAACTATCTCTTATGAAGAAAACAGTTATACAGTAAATTAAGACGCAAAACAGATTCCCGTATGACGGTAACGTGGTCACCTTCTAGAACAAAGTAGAAACTTTTTACATGCCTAACATCACATATTCTAGTATGGCTTTAGCTAAAATCAATGGTTCTTACTCTGGAAATTTTTTTTTTAAAAAAGTTGTTTACCAGAACTCTTACTGATTTCTGAATCAAGGTCAGCAACTAGATATAGAATTTCATTATTAGTTGTTTATCAAAATTAACAGTCAGGTCAAAC
Source organism: Megalonaias nervosa (assembly GCA_016617855.1). Lineage (NCBI taxonomy): Eukaryota > Metazoa > Mollusca > Bivalvia > Unionida > Unionidae > Megalonaias > Megalonaias nervosa. The sequence goes on from JAECUM010047628.1 coordinate 18,342, forward strand.
AGAACTGAAGTAATTCTCTAGACAATTTCAAATCCAATAAATAAAGTTACATTACAATAACATGTAATGGAAATAAAAACATAAAACAACGAATTTAAAACTAACAAACAAATAATTAAATTACATATACATAACATAGTGAAACTTTGAACCAAGACTGTCATGCCTTGAGCATACCGTGCATGAAAAGAAATTGCAGCATTATATTGATACTCTAATCTTGACTGTCCTCAGTTTCTACAGATTTAGGAATTAAGGAGTTTTGTGGGAACTGGGAAAGAATGGAAAACGGTTCCTGTTGTACGAAAGATTGTCATATAGTTCCTCAATTTGTTAGTCGAATGAGGTGGTATGTAATGAGTGCATTGCTGAAGAGTTGCTGTTGCGTTTATATTTCTCTTACTTCAGTCGGATGCTAGGTATGACGAGTGATACATAACACTCATTCTTCATCTTTACTGGAACTTTCCTTTGAAAAATACCTACATGAGATTGTCTAATTATGTTGTCTGCAATAGACCACACAAGAGGAACAGCCCGTAGAGGACGCGCTTGCTCTGGTATTTATCAATGGTCTTGAACACTAAACCGCTGGATCGAATTTTCTTTGACTGAGGAATGTAAGCCCTTTAAAGCCGTTCGCCACACACTTAATAAGCCGCGACGTTACCTATGGTAAGACAATACTTGTAAGAACGTATTTTCATTCAACATCATTATTGTGCCATTTTAGTGTGGTGCAACTACATAATATTCCATAATACTGGAGTAAAGTTTACACGTGGCAAAATTACAGGATTAGCATGGATTACATTATAAATCGTACCACTTACATCATGGGTTCAAACTGTCGATTGGCATTGTTGAAATTACTGTCTCCGAATGTTTCCAAATATCGATAATATGCGGGCATCATGCCCACAGCAGGTAATTTTAGATTTGCTTTCCTTTCTTGTTCACGACGGACCAAAAAATAGCTCGCGCTTTTGTCTTATCCAGCGTGACAGATCCCACACGTTTTTTGACTTCCACGACTATGACAGTGGTATCAACATCAGATCACGAAGCTAAAAGCAGGTTATTCAAGCTGAGGTCCAAGTTACAGAAAATGACTGTTCGTGATCTCCTAGTTACTGATGACTATTCCATGAGCGCCAGATCTGAGTCTGACATGCAACAGAGTATGGACCATGAAGAGATCATCTTGGTCCATTTTCGGTCTCACGTTTATCATGAAGAAGACACAAATGATGCAGCATCCTGCACCATGAAAGCCTTACATAAAGCCCACAAGCACAGTAAATGGTCAAATCCTACTGCAGTGAGCAAGTTTATCTACCTCGTTAGTACGGTGTCGCGTGCAGTCCACGTCGGTAACGAAGCCATCGCAGGAATTGCCAAACCGAGCATGAACATTGGCTGACTAAGCGTAAATGTGTGGGAGCGCAGACATCGTTATAACAATGAACCGGAGGGTCTACAAAAAGTCATTGTGTTTCTGACCCTGCTGTATGCATGCGAAACATGGACGGTATACAGATGCCGTGCCAAGAAGCTGGACCATTTTCACTTTGGCTGCCTGAGGAAACTCATGAAGATAAGATGGGAGGACGGAGTCCCAGACACTGAGATTCTCGCATGGACATAGCATCCCAAGCATCCAGATTCTGATGTCAAACGAGCGACTACCAAAGAAAATCTTGTACTGCGAGCTGAAAGAGAAAAAGCGATCTCCGGGATGTCAGAAGAAACGCTTCAAAGATTCCCTCAAGGCATCCTTGAAACATTTCAACATTGACCCTGAGTCTTTTGACGATCTCGCACAGGATTCTTCGAAGGTACGACTTTGAGGAGAACAGCAGAAGCGGCGCAGAGGAGCGAGCAGTGCAAATCTCAGAACTTCAGCACGTCTGCTATTTCTAAACCAACCCCAAGTGGTATATTTTATCCAGCGTGTCACATACAGTTCCGAAAAAGAAATTGACCTGATCAACTACTCACGCACTCAGAGGATTCAAACCAGTTAATGATGTCATGGTCATCTTCGAGATCGAAGGACAAATATCATAATAAGAATATCAACCTCTGGCACAGATAAACATTTAATTTTGTGATACTCTGAATTTCTATCCCTAAGTTTAGAACCTTTTTATATAGTTATTCATACACTTATACTACTGCAGGACAGTGTCTGTTCTGAATTTGTGCCCGACGTGATCTCGCCGTTTTTAATATAAAGCGTCATGTTGAATCTAAGTCCTTTGTGTTTCTCGACACAATATCCTTTTCACTACTATGCGAAAAGTTTGTTGTAGATGTAATATTTATGTGTATCTAACATTTTATGTTACGTTGTTGGTTGTCAGTATATCTCAATTCCACCTTTAATGATTTGTACACTTACATATTTTTCTATTAGACAGGTAACTGTAATGAGATAAAGGTTTCTTTTATTATTGATCGCAAATTTGACAATTTATGCTTAACTTGTAATTTGTAAATTTTAAAAATTTTCCGCATGAATATAACAAAAACTAAACAGATTATTCTCTACATTATTTCAAGCATGAATACACTCTTTCACATCATCAGTAGCATTAATTCGACGTTGTTGGGTGTATAAAAATATATGGGAGGTAAATTATCATAGACATTTTGTCACAGAAATTGGAGTTATGTACCTCCGCTTAAGAAGTGCGCATAGCTGTCATCTCTTGTGCTGACTGATTGAATTGAAAATATTTTTATTACTTTCATTCGGATTTATAACTGTTTAACAGAAATCATCAATGTCTTTAAATTGGCAAAGCATTTTCTTATCCTTGGTGCTTAAATACGTTGTTTTTCCAAACTTCTTCAAATATGCAGATACAAAACAAAACAGATAGTATATATAAGAATTAGAAAATGGATGGAATTGTGGAACAATAAACCCACACTATTTGGTTATGCAAATGGCAGCCAAGATGGTCGATTTGGTCATTATAATTTTGTCTTGTCCTTATTCAGCTTCATTACATATCGAAACCTTTTATTTTGTTCCATTTCAATTGATACATTGTATGAGCTCAAAAAGCAAATTGAAAAATACTAGTCAAAGTATGAAAACTTAACTGTCCACTTTAAACAAAAGCAAAACAACCCACCCCATATATATATATATATATATATATATATATATAT
>JAECUM010047629.1:0-12458 GCA_016617855.1 Megalonaias nervosa
TATATATATATATATATATATAATGATATGTGAAATACCTGTTTAAAGTGGCATTCAGATTTTAAATTAATATTTATCTTTCTGTCTTTACATGTACATATATCTCTAGTCATGGTGCATTCTATACCGATCGTCTTTTTATGTTGTGGATGAAGCTTAGCTTGTATGGCCTCGCAGGTGTGTTACACTTTTTTCAGCCGTAGAGTTTTGTATACGTAAAAGTGCACTTCCTCGTAGTAATCAAAAGACCGTGTTTGAATTTTATTGAGAGAATAAATCTTTCATTAAGCCTGTCTAATTCGATGGACAATTTATCAAGACTGCAGAAAATGATGACAGGTATGCACGTTATGACGTGATGAAGATAATTGCTCCCTTAGGTCTTGTCAAATATTTGAATTGCTTTTGTTCCAAGATCTGGTCATTTTACATTATATAACCTGACCGTCATACGAGAAGCCATGTTACATTTCAGATCATTAAATCTAGTTTTGAGACAGCTAAAAGAATGTTTATATAATGTTGGGATCTTTGAGCCCTTTCAAAAATAGAAAAAGGAGGAGGAAGAAAGTAATTGGTGAGGTCTATTAGGAGAACGCGCGTGCAAATAAAAGGGAGGTCACTCTAAATAGGAATAAATTATTTATTTTTCTATTAAAAAACACAAACATGCGTACGCGTGTGTAAGCTACTAGTTTTCAAGTTTCGCTAGTTGGAGAACAGTTTCATTTCAGACAGAAATAAATGTTCAAGGCAGTTTGGAACTGATGAGGAACAGGATCACAAGTAGCAACATGCTGAGTCAAAAATCAATTTTGCTTATTACATTTGTCGAGACATTTTATGACATTTGAATTGAATCCTAATAAAGAGTTACAGGAGATGAAAATTATTGATTAAAGTTATTTCAACATATTGGTATAAGATCATTAACATAGTCCATGTAAATTCTTAGTCAGTCTTTTCTTACTGTTGAACAAAACAATAGTTTTTGAAAGTGTATCATGATTGACTCATACCAGCTTGGTTTGGGTTGAAATATGGAACAAATCTTGTACCACATATTCCAGAGGTTTTCACAAAATCATGTTTGATAACAAGACGAAATATTGCTTTTTGACGTTATGTCAACAACATGTCTAAACGTTTAAGCCTAGACTTCAGATATTTTATTTTTTGAATTGAATACAGATTTAAAATTCAACTAATCAGATCTCTGGATTCTAGACTTCCGTTAATCCCAGGCTAAAGCTGTAAGGCTGAAATGCAGGTCTTGTGTCATAAAGATAGTCGTTGGCTATGTGCTTCCTGTCGGCATCATCAAAAGCAACAGGAATACTAATTAAATGTTTCAAAAGTAATTATTTCCAGTAATGATATTAGTGGAAGTGGCTTTAGAAAATAAAACTATCTGTCAAAATAAAAACACTATAGCAGTTTATTGGAAAATCACAATGATTATTAGTATAGGGTTTTCAACTATACGGCTCAAAGTGTGAACTAACTCGAAAATACTAGACGCTTGCGAGTTTAGATATGAAAATTTTGTTCAATTAGACAGTGAAAATGCTAGCTTTTAGTGAAAAACATTTGATTGTTTTAAACTGACTAGTCAATTTTATTACCTTTGTTTTAGGATCCCTGGAATATCCTTATATATTTTACATATCCACACATTTATTATGGAAATCGGTTGTTTTTGGTCGGTTTCAAGAGAAAGTAACTCAAGTTAAACCTACTAAGGCACACTTTTAATCGTTCGGTTCACATCAGATACACTAATACAGATTCATCATTTTACTATTAGTATCGCCATAGCCAATCTTTTTCTGTAGATCACAACCTTACATTATGTAAGTTATAGACGCCAAAACGTGCATCATCTAATCCGTCGTAAGTGTAGCAGGTTTAAATAGCTCTGGTTGGGCAATCCATACAAAGGAACGCACTCACATCGGTGTCCTTATATAAAAGCCAGGTTCCTTTCAATTCCAGAACTCAGTACAAATCCAACAAAGTCGGTTTAACGCTGAGTCTTAAGAAATTACTTTGAAAGCATTGTGAACAATACATAAGAAAAGTATTAATGTCCATGACATGTCCAGAGGCAACACAAATATATACGGATCAGCGATATTACCAGAGGATTGTCATTTGTACATGTGGCTTATATTATACTGGGATACGGTTGACCAAAGTTTTAGCATCAGCTATGGAAGTCATATGCTGTTATAATTTCCTGCACTAGTAAATCATAAATCTGTGGGTTTGAGATACACTCTTTGTGTCAAAACTTTTACGAAAAATAACATTAAATCATGACCGTAACTGCAGTTTTGAGAAAGAAAAACATTTTCTTATTTTAAAATAAAGTAGCTAACTTATTAATGTTTACCAAAGTCAACATGACGGACCCAACTAATTTGCTCCTTGGAACTGAAGAGGGTTGTATATACACGTGTAGATGATGGACAGATATGAAAGACCGTTCCCCATCTAGATCATATATCCTGTTTGATTTGGGGAGAACTTAAGCGTTTTCTTTCGTCAAGTTTTGTACGGCTCGTTTTCTTTTGAAGTTACAGTTCACTGACCAAAGTTCAGGGAACATCCAAATTTTATTTCGTTTCCTATGGTATTCATATCCTAAAATATTTTAATTTCATTTTATTTCAAAGGTAACCAAACTTGCTTGAGTATACTTAAGTTCTCCCAAAGTCACAGTTGCAAATACAACAGTAGTATGTGAAAGTGGCAAACTGGATTATCCTTGCAGAAACACAATTTGCTGGACATTTGAGAATGAAACAATTAAGTTGGAAAATGGAACTGAGACCAAGATTTTTATAAATCAACGTGAAAGCATGTAATATCTAAACCCATCGTGTCTCCATATCCGGGAGACGAGAAGAAAATATGCAATATGTAAACCGATTGTGGCTCCACGTCAGGGAGACTAGTAGAACATTTTTGCAATTAACGCAAAACAGAGAGGGATACAGCGATCGTTAAGGAGACTAATATAAACCATTCGCAATTAACGCAAAAGAGAGAGGGATATAGCGATCATTAGGGAGACTAGTAGAAAGTATTTGCAATTAACGCAAAAGAGAGAGGGTACAACGATCGTTAGGGAGACTTGTAGAAAGTATTTGCAATTAACGCAAAACAGAGAGGGATACAGCAATCGTTAGGGAGACTAGTAGAAAGCATTCGCAATTAACGCAAGACAGAGAGGAATACAGCGATCGTTAACTCGGATGATTTTTGCTTTTGCCATCATTGTATATTTGTACATAAGGTTGATATGGAACGGTTTGCAGCTATTTTGTTTATAATAGTCCTAATCAATTATAGCTATTCATGGATTAAGTCGGAGACTACATATCAATGATAAATCTTTTCTAACAATTGCTTTCAATCACATCAATAACAGCAGCTGAGCTTAAACCAAACATCGCTATAGCTCTCCAGCAATCATTAGACAGAACCATTGGACCTGACCTACCTGGAACAGGTAAGGCATACAGAAATTTAATTAACTGGAACTCAGGTGAAAAATATCTTGCCGCATATGCCCTTGTCTGTTAAGCAGTATGTAGCATCACTGTTCGGTAGTCAAGCAGAGACTTAGAAATATGCCCAAAATATACGTAGTTTTCAAAATACGTATATTCCCTGCGAACCCTATTTTATGATAAACAGGTCCATACACGTAAATATAAACCTCAACTTTGTCTAGAGCATTACAAGTTTAGTATGCAATCAAACAAAGCAGAAGCTATGTAAATATGGCTCAAGAGTTTATCTGACATAATCAAGGTTCATAAAACCTTACATACACGTTATTATTTGCTTTTTTAAATTTTATAAATCACACTAACTGTCATAGATGTCTGAACAAATAAATCTATCAAAGGCCATGACATTGAATTATGTGTGATTTAGCATTATTGTAAGAATACTTAAATTTTTAAATATTCATTTTTTTCTTCAGATTTTAATTTTCCTACGTCTGTTCCGGTAGGCTAAAACATAGAGTACTTTCAAATTAATACGTAAATATGTATTCCTTACGTGTATCATTATCGTTGTATACCAAAAATACACCCAAGACCTAAGATGATAGACCATATATATATATATATATACTATATATATATATATATATATATATATATATATATATATATATATATATATATATATATATATATATATATATATATATATATATATATATATATATATATATATATATATATGATGCAACATGCCCGTTCAAGGAAGAAAAACATACAGATTCCGTAGCACTATCCATGGCAAACAAGGGATATACAATACGTTTCGTTATTTAGTTGAACATAGCAAACCATTCCACCCATCGACCAACCACAGCCTTACTAAACAGCCAAGAACTAAATTGCATCTCAAGACAACACTGCTAACGATATCAACGTACAGATCCTCAACGATAGACTTTGGAACAATCACATACAAAGTACAGAGAAAAGTAACAGAAACAGTCATTAGTCACTTGGATTCCTTTTTATTTTCAACCGCGCAAAATTTAGAGTCTAAAAATTTAAATTACTTGTGTTCAATCTTTGAGTCAAACCTAATTAAGTATTTCCTTATTTTCTAGAATCTATCATAATTAGGCATATACTTTTGTCAAGGACTCGTGTTGTATCTCATTACTTCCCAGTCCCCGTAAGCAAAAGTGTCGAGCGCTAAGGTCAACGTGATTTGGACGATTTATTCTCAAATTTAAGCGCCAGAAGTTGTGTTTAAATATCCAGATTAGCTAATCATTTTTACAGAAGGCTCTGTCTTTTTATAAGTAAAGAATTCTATTTCAGGCAATTCATATTATTTGCGTTTCTATTTAAATTTCACTTATTATTGTTGTTACATATAAATGTGTTTTAATTTATGCGACTCATTTTGAAAGGCGCAGACTTAATGTGTCCTTAAGATTACGTGGACAGTAATGGAAACAGATGTCAAGATAGGAATGAAAAAAAAAATGTACAAAATATAATCATTTTCTTTCGTACTTTCGTATGAAATATAATTTCGACATTTGTTGTTTAAAACACGATTTTCAACCTCTCTCTCTTTGTGTGTGTGTGTGTGTGTGTGTGTGTGTGTGTGTGTGTGTAAAAATGGTCAAAGGTTTCTTAAACAGTGCTGCACATTCTTTACTTGAAATAATGCTTTCTTCCCTATGCGTATACAAAATTGCTTTAAATAGACAAGCTATAGTTGCTAAAGAAATAATTTAAATTTTCCTAAAATATATAAATATTCTTAGGAAATATATCCATTCAGTACGTGAAGATGTGTTGCTGTTTTTTCCTGTTTGGAATAAAGTCTAGATGTGAAGAAAAGTCAATTTTTGTGTCATACGGATAAGAATCGGACTTGTTTCCCTACATGAGATAGCACCGAATTCTCCGAGAGGTAATGCACATATTGTATCATCATGTGGTTGACATTTTCTAAGTCGGGACCTTCTATGTTCTCCTATATGGAAAACAACTACATTTTCTCTTAAATGCTGGATTTGAAGGTTAGTTTGGTGCCTTTATAATTTAAATGAACTATATTGAAAGAAAAGTACGACACACTTTTAACTACACAAGTGTCTTTTACTGCGACAATAATGTTTCAACCCAATATCTCACTGACAATAGAGTATCCACTGTGCCCTCACCCCACCCCCCGTTTTAAGATATCATTGTAAATGTTGATAATTAACGTCCAGATGCTATTACAGATGCCAAATAATTGATCTGAGACTATCCCATATTTCATACGTCGATTGCAGAGAGTATTCAATTCTTTTCTAAGTGTTTGCTGTTGATCTGCATTGATAAGTAGTTCCAGTTAACGGATGTGATGGAAAGTTTGGTCAAAGACTCACATTAGAAGGATAAAAGATTTTTTACTTTCAGATTTGCTTAACTTTAACAATATGGAATTACTAGAAAAACGCACTTAATTATGGTGTAATGATTAATCATGGATGTATAGTTCTATATTCCAATTCACTTGACTTCCCGACACAATGAGATACGTGCAAAAGAATCACGATCACATTTAAGGATTGATATTCGATTAAGAAGAGGTGATTGATATTCGATTAAGAAGAGGAGCTTTAATTTTAGTTTCATTAATTTAATGCCCTTCCAAAATGTTTTAAGTCGTATTGAGTAATGTTTTAAACATTTTGAAAGTTTGTTACTTTTCATAGATATCTGTCCACCTGGGTTTCCACATCTGTCTTAGAAAGGTAGCTTTCACTCTTGTTTTAAGATATTTTACAACCTAAATGTTTTTAAGAGTCTTTGCCTTTCGAATCTAAGTACATATAAGTTTATATGAAACTAAGATCTGCAAAAAGTTGGGTTTTTTTTAAATCTTCCTCGAAGAATGTACCTTTGGCGGAAACGAGCGAAGCTTTCTATGGGGATTAGTTACCGGTTTTCTTTATGCACCCTACCAAGGAATAATATTTCATTTTCTTTTAAGGTAACAAAAAGTGTCACCACGTACCTCTTTTTGACTTCTTCTTTGGAATGGCAGTTGTATTACCGTTGTTTTCTGAACTTGTGCTGTTTTCGTCTTCTGAAATTACAAAACTGAAGCATCAACCTTAATGGCTACAACAGCTTTCTTTGAAATTCAAAGTTCCAACTCAGCTTTGGGTCAGAGGAGCCTAACAGCGTTCCATGTCAAGGAAATCAAGAAACTAAACTTTTTTTGTCAAAACAAAATAGTCAGTATTTTTATTATTCGACGAATAACTGAGCGAAAAGCAAATTGAAACGGCGTATGTCAAATTTAAAAACAACCCTAATGGAAGGATCGGCGCATAAGAAAAACAATTATTTCTCTTGTTGCAGATGGGCGACAATGCCATTCGATGGTGAATAGAGGAAGAAAGAGGTTAAAGTCGACCCACACTTGCGCTCTGAAATTATTCGACTGAGCAAGATGTACCTAGATTTATGATAATTTGTTCGTATGTATCTCTTTCTTTCTCTGTCATCTGGTACATCAGTATGATATCTATCGCAATGATTTGGTACGCCATACCTATTTTCTTTTTCTGAGTCCTTGTTCTAAAATATGGCATTCAGAATGGAATGGATTTAATACACTTTTGTTTAAATTGAAAATCTGAACACATGGTTGCATTTTGCTATATGCTTTTTCAGTGTAGCAACGCTACTGTGTGGTGTGTACTTTTTTATTTATGATTTCTGAAGCCAAAATGTCTTATTATGATATTGGATCTCAACTGAACCGCAAATCCAAAACAGCAATGCTCAAATTACCATACAGCTGAATGTACACATCACCCTAGAAACCGTGGTTATAGAGGAATAACTCGACATCACCTTAAAACCGTGATTATATAGGAATAACTCGACATCACCCTTGAAACCGTGATTATACGGGAAAAGCTAGACATTACTCTAGAAACCGTAATTATACAGGAATAACTCGAAGTCGTCATAGAAAGCGTGGTTATACAGGAATAACTCGGCATATAGATTCTGCGAGATATACGCAGGTTTCTAGTATAAAATAAAGCATGGTTTATTTTCCAAAAAGAGATGCAGATGACGCATTTAAAATCGCAATTTACCGAAAACATACAGTCGTTACTACGCTGTGGTTTTGCTCAATTGTTTTTATATGGTTTCATTTTTTATCAACCAAAGAATCTGAATATTGAATTTTATAGATGGTAATTTGCCTTCCCATATTTAGTGCCATGTGTGTAAGCAATAGTTTTGGTATTGAAATGTATTTGGCAATCATCTGCTTCCCTACCTCACCTCACGCACATTCGCTTCTGCAAACTTAAAAGATTGTATCAAAAAGTTTTGTTTACATGCTTCGATTGAAGTCAGATTTTTGAAGTGATTGGAATAAATATTATACGATTTTGTGAAGCATGTCGCTGATTAAAATGAATTGTTTAATATGGAGATGAGTCGCTGATTGATTTGTTTACATTTGTAAGATAAGCTACCTAGCAACTAAACTCTTGCCGAGGTAATTCTTGAAGCATGTTTCCGGACAACGTACATCACATATTTTTCTGCTTTGTCAAGCATGACCATGGGCAGTATGCAGTCACTCGCTGTGAGTAGTTTTACAAGAGTCCTATCAAATTTCATATGATTAGTGCAGGACACAATTCATTAACGTAATTCACTTCACAACATGCCTAGTACAAGCAATCAATAACCCTGCATTTTCAACTATTGTAAAAGTTTAACGTTTCTTGCCTGTCTCATGTGAAATGGATCAAGAGCCTTAAAAGAGTATATCCAAAGTAGAAATTTAAATCTCCCATACCATAGCGTGCAGGAGATGCAAGAAATTGCTTAATCATATATGAGATTATGAAAAAGAATTTTTATTGAAATCAAGCTTACTATGTAAGCTATAAACAAAGTATATGTAATTCTTCAATTAATAAACAGGGCGTCGTGGTTAAAATCTCTGGTCTAGAAATACAATTATTATCATAGATGGTTGCTGTGTAAAGCTGTATCATGGATTTATGATACTATTATAATATTAAAAATATTTATTACCTGACAAGCAAAAATATTTACGGACGGAGGAGTATTAGATACTTGTAAGAAATATTATTAGCAGAGATAAATCAGAAATAGTTTTGAAAAAGCATTCATTTTTAAGGGAAGTAACCATGGAAAACAACCAATGTTGAAATATGGATACAAAACATTAGAGGATTGCGATTTAGGATTTTTTTTTTAAAATATAATGACCCGGTGCAATGAAATGTCTATTTAATAAGTGTTTTATACTCAAACAGGTACTCTTAATTATGAATAAATATCAATACACATATTTTAAGTGTAAACAACTTTAGGCATTTTTTTTATAAATTGGTGTTCATTCCAAAATGAAGTCAGACATACAGTCATAGATAATGTTCTTGACTTTCTGTTGAATTAATTATATACATGTGTGTATGTGAGAGAGTAAGTGTGTGTGTGTGTGTGTGTGTGTGTGTGTGTGTGTGTGTGTGTGACAGAATATGTGTGTACTTTTGTGCGTGCATGTGTGTGTGTCGAAGCGATGAAACGTTTCATCGGGCATAACTTTGCCATTTTGTCATTTGGTACATTTTAAATAAAACAATCTGTTCCAGTTTAAATTCAGTTCATTTCATTTCACGCTTATGTACAATAGCTAGAATACATAATGAAAGAACTAACTGACTTCATAAATTTCTTCACATTACGCAAGTTTGCCAATAACGTAATTTTGTCTTAGGGGATGTTTTCTCAGGTAATGATACGCCCCCACACGTACTTATAAACCAAGTTGATCCATCGTCATGACAATTGTCAGTTTCGTTTGAAATTGCATTATGCATTTAATCTGAGTTCGATACAAGGAATGAATAATTCTGTCTCTTCTCTTTCATGGAGGAATAAATGAATCCTATTTACGAAATGACCATTTGATTTAGCATACAGAAAACTACCACTTGATAAATCATGATCTAAATTTAATTGAGGACATAGATGCTTTCATACTTACTAAAAATATATAACATATTTCCTTTATTCGATTCAATTAATTTAAATCACAGATAAATTTACAGACAATTGACAAATCATACAAGGTACACCGATGTGTTTTCCTCACAGCTTCTTTCTGAAACATTTATTTTTGCATTCGAAAATGAATGGTTAGTTAAATTGAAATTGCTGTCAAGATGACATCAAACCAGCTCAGTTTTAATTTTCTTGATTGTTAAAGTTTGCGAACATCACAACCAGTAATCCGTGTCTGTAAAAATGTATTTATCACTCTGTACGGTATAACTTGAAATGTATTTATCATTCTGTACGGTGTAATTTGAAATGTACTTGTCATTCTGTACGGTATAAATTGAAATGTATTTGTCATCAAATACTGTACAACTTGAAATGTATTTATCATTCTGTACGGTACAACTTGAAATGTATTTATCATTCTGTGCGGGATAACTTGAAATGTATTTATCACTCTGTACGGTATTATTTTAAATACCTAAAGTATGATAGGCAGGATATATTTTCTTTCAATTTATTGACAGAAAATTGGAATCAGTATGGGTCAATATGATTGTCATATTACAAGCATCTTGCATAAATATGCAATAATTCATGTCATATTATTTTTACTCGATCTATAAATGTTGAAAAGATACAAAACTTGAAGGAATTTAATCATGACAATGAGAATGATTTTGCTTTAAATATTTTGTGTTAATTGGTAAAATATAAGTGGCAAAGCTTAATTATTTAATTGTAAATGCAATACTCATCATGCAATAAAAAATAGGATAGATGTATGGTAATTAAGTGTCAGATAATTAAGTTTTAAATAAAACGACGGTGGTTCAGTAGTTAGAAGGCCAGACTCACGATCGAAAGGGTGCGGGTTCGAATCCTACAATCGGACATATATATATATATATATGTGTGTGTGTAAATTTGATGACGAAGATGACAATGATGACTTTAATGCATAAATCTCATATATATATATATATATATAACACTTATATATATATATATATATATATATATATATATATATATATATATATATATATATATATATATATATATATATATATATATATATATATATATATATATATATATATATTACTCTGCAATCTGGCAGTTTAATATTGTAGTCAAGAGGCGATAAACCTTATGTCAAATTGTCAGTTGTCAACATGTGGTTAAGACATACTAAAACACAAATTGGCCTTGTTTTGGGGACTTTTTGCTTGTTTTTTTTTTTTTCCCCATTATTTATTTCTTTTGCTTCCCGCCAGTGATAAAATACAATCTAAAGACTTCAGATGAGGTGTCAATTATCATCACGAGAATGTGGTTGTCTCAGGAAAAAAAATGACAGTAGAAATTGACATGAAAAGTAAATAACACTTGACAGGAAAATTTACAATTTACGTCAAAACGTACGAAAGGAACATCCTTTGCTTATTTATTGGAATGAAAATATGGTTCATTATTGTTTTTATGTCAATTTTTTTTATCATAAGAAATCCTCTTTAGATCTTTGCGTTAGCAATAAATTAGTAACAAAACATCTATGCTTTTTGTTAAACAGTTCAACGTAAAACGTGATTAGAAATAAATATCTTCCACGTACTTTCCTGGTGTACTTCAGGTAAATTAATTTTTACTCGTATATAATTTACATAAAGAACATAGATTTATGGCCTACTTGATATATAACGATGAGAGATAAAATGCAAAATTTATGTTATGAAAATAGATATGTAAACAAATAAAAAAAGACTGAATTGCAGAGTTTTATAAACCAACCATTGCTCTCTTCATGAATACGTTCTTGGAATAGCTCTTTATTTAATATTTGAATGTATGCAAGATAAAACTCATGCCTACAAAACATTATTTACTGCAGGAAAGATCGTCTGGGACCATATTTTTTTATTGATATTTCTGATTAATTCGCAGGATCAGGAAGTAAATCACGCCGAAAATTTAATGCTCTACCAGTTTATGCTCCATGAAATTTTTTTATCTCCAATAATTTGTTCCCTGCCCCGGGATAAGTGATAAGTCTGAAGAAACGGTACGTAATTCTCGAAGATTTTGCGAGGATGAATCAATTTTGGAGGTCATTTTCCCTGATAGCGGAACACACTCGTCCTAAGCCCACGGATTCAAGCACAATTACGCTAGGATTGTCACAAGATCCCCATGAAAAATGTATGAAGTTCGATCAAGACAGCGGGGATGAAATCTTTGACAATAAAAACTATTTACATCAAGGTATAGGGATGAAGGAACAAGATTGTGTATGGAATGACTCATTCCCTCGTTCTAGAGATTATATCGAATTGCAATTTATTGCTGCATTTAGATTCAAAGTGATATTCGCTAATTTGTCCGTGCTTTGTATTCATTACTCTTTCCACACTCGAGTCCAAAACGAGCGACAAAATCTCTCTGCTCGTTTATGCGGATTGAGACGTATCAGAATACATTCAACAAGACCGAGAGCCCAGGCGTTAGCTTGAAAAAGATCCCAGGAAAGAGACAGACTTCGGCCAAAACAATATCTTCTAAAAAAAAGTCAAATTTGTATTGATGCAAAATATCATGTACCATCTCAACGATGGGGATAATGTGCCGACGTTTACAAACTATGTCTTGGCTATAAACATCAAAAACAAGAAATGTATCTGTTAGAGCAGGTTGTCCGGGAGAAAAGAAAACTGGCGGTAAACAGACATACGCACACACACGAGTAAAAACAGAAATATTGAAATAAAAATTCAAACATGATAAAAGGAAAGAGAAGTAAATTTAATGTAAACTATAGCGTTCAATAACTAGTTTAAGAGTGAA
>JAECUM010047630.1:0-30463 GCA_016617855.1 Megalonaias nervosa
ACTTAATTTACAGATTCAAATGAAAACCAGAAAAATTATAGGTTCCGTTGATAACTTTTCAAATGAGGAAACAATTCAGCCGGATGAACAAGCGAAATTAAACAGAATTATCATAAACAGTCTTAGAGATCTTTTTTGATTAAACGAGTACAGATTTTGTTAAGGAAATGATCAGGATTGTTGTAAGAATTTTTCAATGATATATCGAACAGTGCTTGAAAAAGATGATCTGTCTTAAAAGTACTTCTGTATATGTTCAGCGAGACTTAACGATAAGACTTATAAAGAGATCCATCAAAGTAGGAGAAAGCGGTGAGTAGATAGAATTCTACCACACATCAAAACCTTTCGAAATAATGAATTGAGCATAGTAGTGCACAGCACCAAAATACTGGACCACACACATTTCTATACTTTTCTAGAAAACTTATCAAAATTCTACTCTTGCATCAACCTATCCACCAAATTGTATTAAACTTCTAAGGTCACCACCCACCTGTCTTTTTCTAAAGCCTTGAATTAAAGAAAATAACGCCGCCATAATCCACTTTTCAAAGACTAAACTTCCTTCGTAGACTGAGATTTGTAATGAACATATTTATAGCACAACTTAGTTAACGCTTCTTTTCCCACGTGCCACACCACACCTATCCAGATCAGACCATATATAGTCAGTAATTACAAAATAACTATGTCGTTTAAACAGCCGGATGAAAGAATTAAACAATCACACTAAGATAACCAACACTCAGACCAAGATAACCAATACTCAAAGATAACCAACTCTCAGACCAAGATAACCAACATACATACTCAGATAAGCAACATTCAGACTAAGATAACCAACACTCAGACAAAGATAACCAACAATGAGACAGCTAATCAACACTCAGACAAAGATAATCAACACTCAGACTAAGATAACCAACACTCAAAGATAAACAACATTCAGACTAAAATAATTAACATAAGACTCATATATCAAATTATTAGATATGGATATTCAAAATGAAGGCTCATTTTTTTATCCAGTCCAAGAGCGTTACTTATTTAATGCTTCCCTTCTCGTGCCAGTTAACAACATTCTCCAATAATAATTTGATCAAACAAAATGTGTAATTATAAAAGAAAACATGTCACAAAAACAAAAGACCCCGATAGCCAACAGTCAGACGCAGATAACCAGTTCCCCGAATTAGCGAATTTAACTAGATGATTAGACTTACAGATTATGACTTGTTTTGTTGAAGTCCGTGATATCACAGTAGAAGGAATGATTTCATTCCTGGTGTCTCCTACATGTCGCTATATCTTCCAGTAATTAAAACCATATGAACCCAATGACTGAAACAAAATTACCCTCCGTTATTGTTAAAATGTTAACAACTTTGCCTGCAATTATTCCTGGCATTTAGTGGAAGTAAATTTATATAATATATTAAATGGCAAAATGTAATGATGTAGGATTATACAAAAATTTTCTTCATCTGAGCTAAGTGTCTTAAATATTCTTTATGCTAAAATATTGTATTAATATATATTCGTAGTTAAAGTTTGGTGTTCAGCTCCATTTATCCGTATTTAATGTGTAAGACCCTTTTTATATTATTTACCAACAATGCAGTAAAAAATTCAGATATATGCTTAGATTATAGTTGTAGACTATACAATGATTAAAACCCCGATTTATTAATTTTAATAACGTACAGCTCTTTCTGACTCGTACCTTGACGTTGTTTGAAATATTGAGCAAAACGTGATGTAACATAGTCAAATCCATAATTAGCAGAATTGTTTGTGGTGGTCTGCTATTCTGATCCACAACATTGTTTTTTTAAATCATCTTCTTCTATCCGTAGTGTTCCCATATTTTGTGCATTTTTTAAAAATTATTATCACCCAAAGTACTACGTATTATATTATCAATACGTCTTTGCATAAACTGTCCAGAAGCGGCATCAATTTATCTCCTAACTGCTGATCATTCATGTTATGTCAATCTTTACTGATTGCCCTAGCTTTTAGTGGCTACCAAAATCTTTATATGCGAATTTGAAACTAAAATCACTAGGAATAATGTCTTTTATTTAATGTGAAAGATAAACGTGTTGCATGAGATTTGCAAACTAACTTGTGTGAGATATGCAACATATACACACACAGAGGAACTAAACCAATTATCAAGTTGTATTTGTTTTATTTTTTCTGCTATAGTCTTTGCAAATTCTTGTGAACGTTTCCCAGTTGTTTTCAAGTTTACCTCTGAGTCACTCCTTATTCCTTTGTGAAGTTACCTTCTCTGGTAATTTAGAAACATTTATGTTTCGTCCTTGTTAGTCTTCCCGTATATTTTGTAAGTAATTTAAAGTTTTTCAAAAGCGTTACTAAAGCAAGCCTCTATTTATTTTAAAGTTATCTTACATGTACCTTGTAGTTTTTTGGGTTTTTTTGCAAATTCCCTTCAAGTTATTTTTCAAGTTACACATATCTTAAATAGCTACTGGCAAATTAACTATATCCAAAAAAATTTTGTAAAATTCAACAAAACTTATTTACCTAGAATAAAAAGTGAAAATTTAAAAGGAACTTACAGTATTGTGAGTTAAATCCCAAATGATCATAAAAGTTCTATCACAAACACAAAAGTATAGTGTTCCGAATGAATTCCAGTATGGAATGTGTTAATATGCCAATAGTCTTGAATAGGTTGATGTGCCAACAGTCTTGATGCATTGTTATGTATATTGAATTTGTATAGTTTGTTGGTTTTTGTTAAGGATTATGTTATTTATATCTGTTTTTTGTAACACTGACCTTAGTTCAAAATGAAGTTAATCATCTAACTGAGCAGTGACATTTATTTTGTAAACAACATAATATATAGCTAATATTTTTCTTTGATTATAGATTAAATATTCAGATCAAGATCAATTGAAAACATGTTTACTTCAGTAGGAATTAAAGATTATGACTTTAGATATTTCCAGAAAGAAATTTTCCATAAAGTTGACAGTGTATTTCCAGAAAAAGGTAATTGCGATCTAGGTCATGTGAAAGGATGTATAAACTTGTTTACTTAAGGATTACTAATTCCTACCTTAACATCCAAATCTTAATCTAAATCTATGATGATTACAGACATCCATGACATATGTCACTTTTTACCCATATCTTTATTCTATAATTATTGTCCTATTATCAAGATCTTATTGCCAAACGAACCGGATCAAGAAATCATGATAGTACCAAATAATGATGAAAATACATTTATGTTCGTAAGGATTAGTAAGCGACAGTTTTTTAAAGGATGGAAAAACAGTCAAAGAGAGAAAAATTGTTTTTGTATATAGTTATCTGTTTATGTAACAATTGTTAAAATATGTTTCCAAAAATCTCATTTATGAAAAAATCCACGGAAGAGAGTTTAGTTAATATGGAATGCAAGTATTTGAGAAAAGACATGTGTCCACACGAACACACAAGTGATTTCAGTACATTTTTATTAAATAAAATCATCATCAATCAAGATAATTCATTAGAGTCTCTGAGGATCAGACAGCAAATGATGACTACCACTACTTAACAGATGTTATAAAATATTTTAATTGAATTTTT
Organism: Megalonaias nervosa; assembly: GCA_016617855.1. Lineage (NCBI taxonomy): Eukaryota > Metazoa > Mollusca > Bivalvia > Unionida > Unionidae > Megalonaias > Megalonaias nervosa. The sequence continues at coordinate 3,616 of JAECUM010047630.1, forward strand.
GTGGTGATTTACATTTGTACATGAAGAAAGATTTATGATAGGACGGAATTTTTAAAGAGTTTACAAATGTCTGGAGGAACAATTACGAACTAGACCCAGAATATTATTTCAATGCACCTGACTAGCGGATGATGTTAGTTTGAAAAAAGCAAAGTAAATTTTAATCTGGAATAGAAGGAGGTATAAGCATGATGCCAAATAGATATAAGAAAGCAAATCACAAGTGCAGTGTTGATCATAAAGGCGAAACTAAACCAAATAAAATGCAACATGATGAAAAATACGAAAGGTCATGACCAAGGTAATTAGAGTGATAGACGGTAAATCTCTGTGGCCGGGTAAAGTTAGCAAATACATTTTTGATTGAGGGCAGTGTTCTGTGGCCAGGAAATTTTTGCATTTTTATGGGATATAATGACATGCTACGTTTTGAGTGTAAGGTAATGTGTACGAGAAACAGCAGCCAAAAGAAAAACTTTTCATGGGTGGATAGGGCATACCTTTCGGCATATTTGCCATACTGGTTTCCTGCGCCAACGAAGATTTCTTCAAAATGATCGGCCATAGCCACTACCATTTGATGTCTTTTCTGATTGTTATTATTATTTCTTTGTATATGGTGTACTAATTGATCATAATAAATTCTTCATATTTATGTTTACTGTCACTGATTTCATCGTTTCGTCCACACTCTTCAACCTGCTTTTTGTCAGATGTTACTTTTTCATCATATTTTAAAAGTTTTATACGAAATCTGTTATTCTTAAAAACTTTGGAAATAACTTATATAACGTCTGTGCTGAACCTGGTGAAGGTTAGTGGAACATCTTTACCAGTAACTATTCCCAATTAACGCAATCCAGCTGCAGGAACACCTTGATCAATGAAAGTTACTTATTCTGATTTTTTACTAACCTTAGAAATATTCTTTCCTTTTTGTATTTGTTACCTTCCATATGCTTGTAATTAAATCGATGAACATAAATCTGAACTTGACCAAAGTTTAATCATACAAAGTTTAATGTTACTTTAAGTGTTAATAAAACGTTGACATTTAAATTGGCAACTAAAAAGATGAATTTCAAAATATTCCTTAATGGGGTGGACAAAATAACATAACTGAGTTTAACAAGCCCAGTTGCTGGATATTAAAATTATTCTAGATTAAATGAAATTATTTCTTATTTATGCTATAAGTATAACATTTATATAATAATTTGCTGACTCTAATAAATCCCTATCAATCAAATGTATTTAAAAAATCCCACAAATAGATATTACCACCCACACTCCTTGAATTTAATATGATACTTTGATCTGCATCATTCTTGTGTATTAAAACCTGAGTTTCAGCACAGTACATTTTTACCTTGTCCCATATTTTTACAATTTCAGAATACACTATAACGTTAAAGTGAGCGGCGTGTCATGGTGAGGGTGCTGCTGTTTGTATAAGTGAACATATCACCTGATTTTGGTTCGTTTTGTTGTAATTATGTTTTGATTTAAATTTTGTGAAAACAAAATTTACAGGAAAAATGCATAGTTGATTTAAAATTGCAAACTTGTTGAATGACATTTGTTATGTACAGCCATATTGTGTGTTTAATTTTTGTCCATAAACTGTAGATTGTAATGGTCATTTATAAACATAGTTATATTTTGTCAATGAGTTTAGATTCTATTTTGAGATAATAAGCTATAATAGATTAATAGTAACACTATCCATTTTTTGGATTCTTGCGATGTGGTGAATTCACAGTTCGATTATTGCAGAGCATTTCTTCATGCAGCTACCTGAGGATTCGAGATGTGACATTTTCAACGGACAAATCTATGTTTGTATTCACCTTGCCATCTTCAAAGATGGACCCATTTCGTGCTGGTGTCAAGATTTCATTCTTTCGGAACTCGTAGTTGTATCCCGTGTCTTGTATGGAGCAGAATTTGAGTCAGCGGCGGCAAGGTGCTTTGGCTGGAGGTCATGGGGCAAATGCTACTTTATTTATGGTTTCCATGGGCCGTCCGTTTAGTAGGGAACTTTTTCTGTCGTGCTTGAAGCTCCTGCCTGCGCGCCTGGGCTGTGATAAGCAAAACTTTTCTGGTCATCGTTTCGTATTGGAGCAGGCTTAACTTCAGCTGCAGTTGGTATGGAGGGCCATCTAATTAAGACTTTAGGATGATGATCTTCGTCATATTAAACGCGTTACATTAGAGTTCACCCTAACTGACTTCCTTCTGCTCAGGAAAAGTTGTGTACATACATTTAATATCATGTCCTTTGGACACCAGTCGTTCCAAATAGATTTTCACATTCCAAACTGGCATCCTCTTGGGGTGGGTGGGTTATTTGATATATTTTAATATCAAATTCAGTTTGGCATTTTTCTCCCAGTCGGATACTCATAAGCTATACTAATAACGTGAAGGTCATGCCCGTTAAATACATTTCTTTTACCTTTTTAAATAGGAAAAAATAAAAATATTTTCTTCATGCTGCAATCAGCCTAGCTCCATTCCACGAATCTGGGATCAATCCAGAATACACTCTTATGCGGGGATCAGCATAGCATAGATTTAGTTAAGATGGGATCAGCCCAAAATACATTAGTATCCTGGGATCAGCCTAGCACATAGTCTACTTAAGCTGGGATCAGCCCAGAATACACCTGAATGCTGGGATCAGCCTAGCACAGGTTTTACTTGAGCTGGGATCAGCCTAGCACAGTCTACGGAAGCTGGGATCAGACAAGATTACATTTTAATGCTGGGATCAGTCTACCACCAATTATCATTAAGCTGGGGTCAGCCCAGAATACACTATAGCCTAGCATCGATTTACTTGAAGATGGCATCAACCCAGAATAAACTCGAATGCTGGGATCAGCCTAGCACAAATTTTACTTGAGCTGGGATCAGCCTAGCACCAATTCTACTTGAGCTGGGATCAGCCCAGAATACACAGTAATGCTGGGATCAGCCTAGCACTTATTGGGAATCAATCTTTTACATTCAGATTCTAGCCCATGAGTAACCCCTACAGAGTGAGCCAAATATTTTAAAATATTTAATTAAGTATTGATGTTATTTTAGTTATGAGTTTAATGTTGTAAAATATTGGTAATAATAAATAGTGGCTTGTTTGAGAGAGAGAGAGAGAGAGAGAGAGAGAGAGAGAGAGAGAGAGAGAATGCATATGCTCGTGTATCCTATATTTCTTACAATGCATGCATTAAATCTGTCCTCGTACAATTCAGTATTGTTGTGTTGTGCATACATTCTATTTTGAGATAATGAGCTATAATAGATTGCTTAATTGGATTCTGGTTCTATATAATGAACCTGTTTACAGTTTGATGTAATGTTCCATTGGGTGGTTAAGTCAGGTGTGTTGTGTAGTGACATATGTCCTGTGGAGATATATTGTGAAATGTGTCACGCGGGATGAGTTGTGACATAGAATCGTAGAAAAGTCGTGAAGGGTAAATAAGGAGGAGGAAGACAGCAATTAATTCTTTCCTAATTACTATATGATATTACTGTTCTTATGTTATGCTCACTCTGCAGATGTATTTAATGATGTGTTTAGATATAATTTGAGAGGCATTATTTATTTAAATTATTTACTGGAATTGCAATATGCTCATGTAACTGTTTCTACTAAATACTATTTTGGGATTATTGTGAATTCATGCAAAGGAGTTATGGACAAGTATATTGTGACATATCAAGACTGTTGGCACTTCAGCACATTCAAGGCTATTAGTACATCAGCTTATTCAAGAACTGGGATTCATTCAGAACGATACCCTCTTGGACTATAAGATATAATTTTGTTTAGATTATTTGGGATTTAATTCACAACACTGTAAGTTTCTCTTAAGTTTTCATTTTATAACTTAGAGAATGAAATTATTTGTAAATTTTACAAAACTTGCTGGTCTTGCTTTCTGTTACTTAGTTTAGGACAAAAACGTTATAACACACTTAAAAGAAGATTTAATTTCCTGATACTTGCATCAAGATGTGTGAAATTTTCATCGCCTTTTAAGTTCTTAAACAACTCGTGAGCCAGCTCAAAATCATTTATACTGTAGTTACTTTTAAACTTTAGTTAGCTCGAATCAAGTTTAATTATTTGAATGCTATATCTTTTCATTTCGTCTGTGATTTCATTATTGCCATACACTGCCTTTTTTGTATTCACCTTATCGCGATTTTCATGAGTACTTATTTCTTATTCAATTGTGATGTTTGGGTTGTACATTTTTTTATTTATCCTGTTTTCATGAGTTGTAGGAAGTCGTGCGTTAATGTGGTCACTCGTTCTTTTTCTGGTGCACTGTTTGTAACATATGCCACTTTCTTAAAAGTCATTACCTTTCAGAAAAGATTTCACGCTCCTTAATGCTGCTTTCTATGCATTGAACTTCAATTATTGATGTTAATGGAAAACATTATTTGTGTTGGTCTTAACTATTCAACGAGTCATATCCTTTCCATATAAAAAATATACTTTGATATCGTCTCACTTTAAGTCTTCCAGTTTGTTTCTAAACAACAGGATCATCTAATATTATTTGCCTGATGTTTAATGTTTCCTATGAAAATTTAAGAATGTTCCATTTGAAAATATTGTTATGTATTTTTTAATGTTAACTATTTGGCCTACTCCAAACGTATCAGCTGTCAAATAACGGATTAAACTGAGTCATACCTTTGGCATGTTTCCTTGCTGCCTCAGGTGAATTCCTGCCTACTGAGGTATTGTGGTTTTTATTGAACCCATAAATTAATCTTGGTAAATTGTCACCCAATTTTCTGGTATTATCATGAATTAAATAATTCTAATCTTAAAAGTTTTCCTAAACGATCCCGCTATCTCTCGTTGTAGACTATCTTTATACGGTTTACGAATTGTATGAATATTTAGTCGAATAAAACACGTCATTTATTTATTTTTCATACCCTACTGTTTTAACACGCTTACCGACGGGAGTCATGATACTGGTGGTTATACTTCTAAGTCTGTTTGAACTCTGCTTAAAGCACAATTAATGGCTTATCTTCCGGGTTCAGGAAACGAGAGTATGTTTACTATAATTTAGAAATTTATTAGTGTTTAGAGATATCTTGCTCTTTAATAAGGGATGTTTGGAAAAAGTTTCATTCGAAACATTCTTGTTTAGAAATATGAAGACGTGTAAACCAGTTTCAACAGTTTTAAATGGTTGACTGTATTAGTGATTTATCATTTTGCTACATATATCCTTATAATGACCTGCGAGAATGTTCAAACCGGTTTTAACTGGTTCACTGAATTATCTGTGTCCCCCACTCACAACGCAGTTTTAAAAGTGTGAATATGGGAGTTATAAGAATTAGCTCAACACACATAGTTTGCACCCATTTTCAACATGGCCGTATATATTTGCCCATTTTCTCCAATGCCTTACTCAATGTCCCCGAGGCTGTAATTATTTGCTTTGCATGAAATCTGCTGTGACAAAGACTCTCATGCTTCACCTTGTTACTGTTAAAGCTGCACGCAGCAAACTTTTCCATAATTGACCCTCTGCCAAGCTAGTGACTGAATATACTATTGACAAGTCAGCGTGTATCCTGATATAAGCGCCCCTAGTGACTCAAATATTCAAAATACATGAACTTACATTTTGACATTTGAAAATCTCTTATCAAGGTTAACTTTTTACTACTGTACTCATCTTTGCCTAGAAAAGGCAGGTTCACAAATGGGATTTTTCGGTAATTTTCAAAAATCACTATGTTGTGCTTGTTTCTATTGCAGTATTTCAGTGGCAGGCAATCATTGTTGGTCCGGTAAGTGTATATCAATTCATTTTCGTTTTCTTAACGTGTTAGTTGTGTCTTCTTCTTTACACTATTGAAGACTTCTTCATTTTCTAGTATAAACTACCACAAATCGGTAAATAGTACGTACAACATAACTTAAAGGCGTGATACTAAATTTCAGTATTCAAGAAAACAACAAAAACAAAACAGCTTTAAATGTTACTTATGATAATGTCTTTTATTTCGTCATTATGTATTTGAATTTCAAATTGATGTCTTTTGCAGAATGATTTGTTAAACATTTTCATGTTTTTCATGTCGATTGGCCAAACATAAAATACCCAAAACATAAAAAAGTATAACATTAAGATATGCTTGTCAGTTTACTGCATACATTAAATAAAAGTCACCAGAGAACTCAGTGATTTTTATATCGAAATACAGCAAATATTCCAAATGCCTCTGGGTAACCCTGGTACATAAAATACATCTATATGTATATTTTGCACTCAGGTGTTTTGCTATTTACAAGTAAATGTGGATTGTCATCCATTTATTGTCACTGGCCAATTGTTATAAATCCAATTAATCAAACTTCCTCGATGAGAATCTAAATAGCATTAGAGACTGAACTAATCACCATTTGCTACAATAACATAGCCATTAGAGGATCATTGCTCGGGATTATAATCATAATATAGTATTAGGATACGTAATAAGAAGTTAATATTACTTCAAGCGCTAGGGGCTTAGTCCTGTCTGTTTCCTAGATAAATTAACATGGATAGGAGATGCAAGTCGTAAAGCTGTGATAGGAGGTGTAAATTGCAATGACAGAGAAAATAGTGAAATTCATTACCTGGGTCATCCCAATTGTCCACGGTGCATTTTTTGTACTATAGTGGTGTGTTTCCTTAACGCCCTGATTCTGCTAGACGTTTGTGGTTACTAGTTCTTAAATTTAGCAACGGCAAATAAACATTACTTTCTCGAGGTATCAAATACTTCTCCAAGTTGAAATCTCGTTTGAATAATTGGTAAGTCGTACCTTTCGATGTAGCTTATAATCTTTTATTCCGTTCTTGTATTTAAAAAATCATTTAAAGATTTGCAACGCTTGCTTCATAGCCTGGGAGTTATGTGTCCATGCTTTGTAGAGCATATCAATTTTTTCAACTGAATCAGAATGTTTCTCTGTTAAAACCATCTATGAATAACGCCGGAATATATGTCACTCAACACGATACTATATAACATTTTGAAAACGTTCAAGCTGTTTGCATCCATTTTTGAGATCCCAAATCCAACTATGCAACATTTAATGTAAATTTCGATTGGTTTCTTAGCAAGTTTAAAATGCAGAAGAATAGCCGATATGATCTTTTGTAGTTTTTTTTTAAAAAATATTTTTTTTTTAATTTAGTGTGAACATATTTAATAAGCTGTGTATTTTCGAACCCGCAAATTTTACATCCGCAAAATAGGTAAAATAAATTGCGTGATCGAACAGTTGTAACTGTAAATCGATTGGAACGCACGCTTTGTATATTCTTCCATATAGAAGATGCATTGCTCTTTTTTGTTATTCATAGCTTTTAAAATCGAAGTGATAAAAACGGCACTGCAATAGTCTTTTGATTTATAAAAGATATCAGCTTAAAATGTGATTTACGATAACGTCTTTTATCTCGTAATAGTAATTTTGAATTTCGCATTAATGCCTTTTTGCGGAATGATGTCTTAAATATTTTTATGTAACTATTCTTCCGATTGACCAGACATAAAATCCCACAAAAATTACAGTTATGACATTAAATACATTTATTCGGCACCTAGGTAAATATGTCAGTTTGCCACGTACAGAAGAAAACGGTCTACAGACAACTCTGGTATTAAAAGAATATGAAATTTTAATGCGTCATTTACCAAATTTGGCTGATTTATTTTTAAACCAAAAATAATACCTTATTGTTGCCTTTTCATGTCGAAATTTAGTAAATGTTCCTGCTGCGCGTAGGCAGCCCGTTATCTAAATTATATCTATAGTTATCTTTGGCTCCGAGATATTTTTATTTGTTTTTCTAAAGACACAAGTAAATGTGGATTGGAATCCATTTATTTTTGGCATTTTTATTGTTTTAATTATTTTGTCATACACGTGAACAAGTAATGATACAAGTCAGTTATTTTTATTTTACATTGAAACAAAGGTATAATTAAGTGTATACAATGGACCACTAGGATAACAATTACAGATTTTCTCGTTGGCTTGATCTATGACATAAGATTGGTTTGCATAAAGTCTCAAATTTAAATGAAAACGTTCAGTCTGGATGGATATGAAAAACAAAATTAGTTTTCATAACATGAATATTATAATTGGCTTTCATTTATTGAGAATCTTTATAATTTCCTTCGGGCAGTTTGTGTGGAATTGTATTATTTAGATCTCAGGCATAACAATACAAATTAGATATACAAACATATTTGAAGCATGTATGCAAACAAGTCCACATAAATAGACTATAATGATCGATAACAGTTTCGTGTATTGCTTAGTAAAAGCAAGTCTTACGAGCCATATAGCCTGGACTTGACAGGAGACAGTCTCCTATGAACTCAATCTCTTTATTCCATTTCACACTAGTATGATCTTGCCTTTCATATTTCCTGTCAGGTGACAATTTTGGGTTTTGGTCTCCGTCTCGTATTTTACTGAAATATAGTTCCGATATATATATATACGTGTGCTTGTTCATTTAACTGGATGCAAAAAACTATAATAAATCGTCAAAACTTCTGACCAGGGGTTAATGCCTGTTTAATTCTATAAAACATTCTATTAGGAATATTGGACAAACGCTATGTCCAAACCATGCTTATTCAACCAGTACAACACTAACTGTAGCTTTCTTAGCTTGATCCTAATTACACTTTATTTAAATATGAACCATTTTTGGATGTGAATTATTTGAGTAATCTGCGTATTATTCCTCTAAGTTCTTGAACTAAGTGTGCATATCATTTGTTTCAAAGCTCATTGGTTAATTTTTTTTTTTTTGGGGAGGGGTCTTTAATCAAGACGATATGAACTAGCATGAACTAATCTCTTGCAGTATATCTAACATTATCTGGTGCTGTCTTAGTAAAACTCCATAATTCCACAAAGGAAAAAGGTTAAAGACTCTCAGCTATTAACCTATGAATTCTAATGTGAAAATCGGACCCGTCTTTTATCAAAATAGAGACATACACAAACTGCCTGCATCATGAAAAGAGTCTAAAACTGATGAATAGTAAAAATAAATAGTACATTCCAATATGCTGTATATTAACAAACCAGAGTTCTCTCGTTTTTATCTGTCTATTTTTCTTTATATCTTTCAGCCTGAAAGCCCATATGAACATGGTGTTTTTGAACTTAAGGTCAGCTTTCCTGGAGATTACCCTGTGAAACCACCACAGGTAAAGCATCCAAGACATACAGTCGCAGTACTCATTATGTTAATGGAATAGTTCCAGATCATTTTAAACGATTTAATGATGTTTTCAAGTTTGATTTCACTCACAAAGGTTGAATGAGCCGATATAACCATTTATTTTGTCATTCTTGCCCAAAACGATAACTTAATTTTCCTAATTTCATTTACAGTTTCGAGTAAGTAGATGGACACCAAATATCACTGAAAGATTTGCTTCGTTATGATTATATATCATCGTGGCCCAAATTTGAACTCAGCAAACGACTGTATTCTTTCTTAAAAGAACATCCTGTATAATGAAGTTAGATTCTTTTTTCTTCACACACTATCCAATTGAATCAGCATACTCAATTTATTTCTCCTCATACGTGAAAATAAGCTGTAAATAAATTCATATTACTTTTTATACCTTGCCTATAAAGAGGTAGGTGAGGATATAGGAATCGTTCTGCACAGCTGTTTATAGCAAATGGTCACACAATGTTTGACGTATTGCCACGAAACTTGGTAAATATTATAATCATTACTTGGGCTTCCAGATATCACCCTCCGCTTTCAATATGCAAAATTCAGATTTTTTTTATTATTGGAAATAGCAACATTTACCCGACAGAAGTTTTACTATTCTTTTGTACATAGCACTTCTGTCAGCTTAAAGTCATTCTTGGATGTTTCCAAATGTATCGCATTAAACAAAGATATAATCCGTTATACACGGGTTCAATGAAAAGAATTTGGAGCCGAAAATAACCCAGTCCTCCCCCCACCGTATGTTTCGATACAAGTCTTCCGTCTCAACATTAGATTGTGCCAAAATTTTCCGAAAGTGATCTTGCGCTATATCAATATCACTCAAACATATGCACAACATACAATGGTGTCTTAAATATACGAGTCTTTCTTACTATGTTTACTAACCTCTGTCTAAAAGTTCTAAAAGGGACGAGTTGCACACACAATCGTGCAAGTTTTGCAGTGTACTACAAGAGGACAGTTTGGTGCCTTATCCTAAGCAAAATGATTTCAGCTTTTGCTGAAATATTGCATAAAGTGTCTTTTTATTTTCCACTTTTATCATTATTGGTGAATGGAAAGATTTTATTTGTTGGGACCAATACTATTTTGAGCTTTGTTCTGGTCATTTTTATTTATGAAATGAAAATTTCATAACTATTTCAATGGCTTCTATATGGCCACTTCCATTGTATAGGTCACATTCATCACACCGGTATATCATCCCAACATCGACAGATCTGGACGGATAGGAATCGATATTCTTAGGAATAATTGGAGACCCGTTTTACATCTTCACAAAGGTAAAATGGACCTATTGGTTAAATAGACGCCATAAAGTTGCATTATCCAGTCATTACACAGTGGATCATCTTCACATAGTAACTTACATTTAAATGAGAGCTCTTATTTTAGAATTTAAGATAAAGATTTAAGTAGCAAGGAAGAAGAAAAGTACTTACCTATTTAAAATTTTGTTCATTTGAATCACATTATCTAAGCATTTGTTGTACATTTTTTATAGTAAAAAATTAAGTATACACAATTAAAGCAATCAATAGTTTTAACATAATTTCTGATGGTTACTGTGGTAACTTAGATCGAACATTCATTCTTCCTTATTGTCATTGCATTGCGAATAAGTTTGATGAATGATTACGAAGGTATGTTTTCATCGTCGCGAAGAACAACTAAAGTAGGAAAGACATTTTTTCTTGTTTTTGTTTAGAAATTACAATGACACATAGAAAAGTACAAAAATTTGCTGATTACGACAGTGTCTCAAGTGTCAGTTTTCAAAACGTAATACGACAGACTTTGACCAGATCCCATAAACAATTAATAGATTCGCTTTTTGCTCTAAGCCCCATTTGCCTAGCAAAATCTTTGTTGATGGAATAAACTTCATAAAATAGAAGAAATGTGTTGCATTTGAAGCAAATAAGCTAACTCTACATTTTAGTCAAAGCCAAACAAACGAATGTATTTCATAAAAACTATGATTTACTATTTTTTCGCAATATTTTATTCCATTTTGTGTCCGTTTACGTTCCCTGCGATAGCAGGTACTTTCAGTCACTCGGGCAACAGTGGCTTTGCTCACAGGTGAAGACCTATGGAGTTGCCACACAAGGTTTATTCGCTTGGCTTAAGTATCCTTGATTGTTCGTCGACTCAGCCCACCTGTTGTTAAAGTGGAAAAGTAACCAGACTCGCTGACGCAAGAGAAATTAGTATATATATATATATATGATTTGGTAAACAATTTATCAATCCTGTCTCATAGTAGTCTTTGGGAATCTAAGATCAGAGTTTGTTGTTGTGTTCAGATATAATTTGAGTGGAATTAGAAAGTGGTGATAGACTTTTTGAACTAAAACACTAATTCCAGATTATTGACACCTCATTCAAAGACATTCTGGATTATATCATTGTGGCACATCATGACATGCAAGTGACTTATGATTCATTTGGAACATCATATATTTCCTGATTTGTATAAGACATTTAGTATCAATTGGGATTTAATTCACAGTATTGTAATTTTCTTTTCAAGTTTCATTTTGTATTCTATGGAAATAATTTTTTTTGGTTAAATATTACTAAACATGGTGGTTTATCTTTTTCAAATTTACTTAGTAATTTTTATTGTCTGTGGTAACGATTTTATTTGTACCCATTTGAGCGATCTTAAGTGAAACCAGCAAGCATTCACAATGAGATCTAATGTAGTGAACTTTATTTCAAGTCCTACCCAGAGAGAGTTCGAGTCTATGAAAAAAGAAGAGCTGCTTAAGCTTGCCAGACATTATGATCATTCTGAAGCCGAAAGCCACTTTAACACAGCAAGAGATAAAGGCTATTTCGATTCAGTATTTTTGTGAAAGAAAATTGTGAATGATAATGCCTTGGGTTTGATTAGTAAGTCTGTATCTGATTTCGATAGGAAATAAAAAGAATTACAGTTTAAAAAATCAAATTGAATTGGAATTAACAAAGATTTAGCTTCAGAAAAAATTGATGGAACAAATCGAAAATGAAAATGCAAATTTAGGGAGAGGAAAAGGAAAAGAAAATGCACAGAGAAAGAAGGGTGTGTGTGCGAAAATGATAGGAATGCAAATTCGAGGAGAAAAAGAAGATAGGCAGCTGCAAAGAGAGAGAGAGAGAGAGAGAGAGAGAGAGAGAGAGAGAGAGAGAGAGAGAGGTAAAGATAAAAAAGAATTAGAACTTGCAGGCGGAACACACTCCTCACTCGCATTACACACATGTTCATGTTTTTATGTTATCAGAAATATTATGTTAGTACCCCATTTTAAAGAAAATGAAGTAGATAATACATTCCTCGTTTTGAGAAAATTGCTGAAAACTTGCATTGGCCAAGAGAGCATTGTTTTGTTTTTTTTTTTTTTTGTTTTTTTTTTGTTATTACAAAAGTGTACTTATTGGCAAAGCTCATAAAGTCTACACTTCGCTGTCGGTAGAAAAATTGCTTATTATTGTAATGTGGTTAAGGAATGTATCTTGAAGGGTTGAGAGCAGGTACCTGAGGCATATCGACAAAGTTTTAGGAATTTTAGAAATGAAACAGGACAAACCCATGTCGACTTTGCAAGAGAAAAAGAGCAACTATTTTATAGGTTGGGTTCAGGCAGGAAGGTTGATCAAGGTTCAGCTCATACTAGTTGAAGAGTAAAAAAAAATTGTATCGATTGTGATGTTATGACCTATCCTAATAAGTAACAGTTGGAAACTTTGGAAAATGCTATTCGCACAGCTGACGATTATTCGTTGATTCAAAAAGTTTCATTTGTTAATAAATCTTCCACGCAGTAGTTTGTTTGGTAAAAAGCCATCCCAGTCTCATACGAAACTTTCAAATCTCAGTCTGGCACAACTTTTAGGAATCGAGTTTCTGATGTGACTGATCCATGCATCTCCCTACGTGCAAGAAGAACGGAAACATAATTTTTTTATTGCTACAGGTTGTACAATAAGCAAAATAATAATGACAGTGCTATTCCAAATGCTTTTATTTCAAAGTGGTTAGGGCCAAGGTCACAATCTTGCATCGAAAGCGATACGTTGGTTGGGTCAAACAAACCCCAGTCTGATTCTGTCTTGGAGAGTTATGAATCATTCATGTTGAATGTTTCTACATCACTTATTGGCAATTCTGCAAAGCCTATCCCTTTTCAAAAATTAATGGACACAGGGGTTTCTCAGATTTATTTCTATCATGTGTTTCCTATTTTTTTGAATTCCTGAATTAATAGATGTCTTCTTCATTGGAGACGGCTCGGTAGGGCTTAAGTAGTTAGAGCGTCCGCCTCGGGTGCGGGAGGTCACGGGTTCGAACCCTGCTCGAGTCATACCAAAGACTTATAAAAATGGTATTAGCAGTTGCTTCGCTGGGCGCTCAGCATTAAGAAGTTAGTGTTAGGACTGGTCGACCTGGTGTCAGGATAATAAGACTGGGTGAGACATCATGCTACATGTCTGCAGTATGATGCCCCAGTGTTACGCATCTCTATAAGATGCCACACTGCAGACATCGTAGCGATATGACTGAAAAATTGTTAAAGCTACGTTAAAAATACACACACACACACACATACACACACCTTTCTTCACTGGGTATAGGAGATCTGAAATAGCAATAAAAATCTATGAATTTATAACATCTTTAATTTCTGGTAATATCGCAAGAAGTAAGGTTGAAAGCTATTTTTATATTTTAAGGTGAATTTAATTCATTATTTTCTTAGACTTTCCGAATTAATAAGTGACTTTTGTGAGATTCTATGGCTCATTATTTCCAATATAAATTATTATTCTTTTAAAGAACTTTTATCTCAGTCTGTATATTGCAAACTCTAATTTATCTATTTAATAGAATTTCATGGTATCATTGCAATTAATTGATTAATAGGTGACTTTTGTGCCACTCCAGAGTCCGTTACTGTAGATATAGCCTAGTAATCATTAATTTCATCAATGTCAAAAATAATTACTTTTGAAGCTGAATTCTTGGAAGAATATGCCGATAACCAATATCTTTTTACTGTTATTTTGTACTCTTTCTTTTCGGGAGTGAGGGCCGTTTTTTGTTGGTTTCTTGTTTTGTCGTCATGTGTTACATGGTTAGCTAGGTTTCTTTGAAAAATCAAAATGTTGGAAAGTTACCTGTTGCGGAACTAGAGATTTGTGAAGATGTTTAAATGATACTCAGAACGAGTACATTTTGCTTTGTGACAAATTCTGAAATTACTAGGATAGTCGGTGGTCACGGTTTCAAGAGGACCGGTGAGCACGCGCGAGCGCGCGCGCGCGCGCGCGCGTGTGTGTGTGTGTGTGTGTGTTTATCTTGGAAGGTATAACATCTTTACATTTATAAAAAAACTGTGTTGTCTGAAGTAATGTTTGATATTTCATGTCAAAACGTTGTCATTTTATAGCAATCTAGCTGCATATTTTATATGAAATAATTTATATTTTAAATACTGTATCATACCGCATACCACATGTTATAATAACATCTCTTGACAAGGCCAAACAATTTCCAAAGAAATTCATTCTGTCCTGCCTGATAAACCATATACATTTTTCATGCTCTGAACATTGTGACAAGACTATTTTCGACATTTCTTCTAGTAAGTTTTGTAAGGAGTCTGAAGCATTTAAAAACCCTCTATAAAAGCAATTACTTTGGGTTTTGTGAAAAGCAGTTTCTTGTCTGTAGGTGGGAAGGTCTTGCACATATGAAGACATAGACACGAAAAGGAGTGATTGTCAAATACATCCAATTTGAAAACAATTTTCCATTGAGGAGTTATCGACACACCAAAGTAGCGAGTAACTTGCAGTTTAACAAAAGCAGTGAAAAACGATTTTAACGGCTTTTCTTTGAGTAAATTTAGCAAGAAACTAGAAGTCTTTTGCACACTCATGGTCCTCTTAATTAACAAGAATTTGTCTTAGCTTTTAGGGAATATCTAACCCATGACTTCATAGGGCCTTATTATGAATAAAAGTCGCAGCAGATTTGCGTCGTACATATACGATTTTACGGCGTACAATTTATACCCTTAAAAGCTTGTATACTTTGTTTTTTGCAGTGCTACTATCAATAATGTCATTTCTTGCCGATCCCGATCCTAATGAGCCACTGGTGCCACACATTGCTCAACAGTATATATCCGATAGAAAAGAATACAATAAGACGGCACGTGAATGGACTCATAAGTATGCATCTTCATAACGACACGCGGACAAATATTCACAAGGAGACTGGAGTGACGGTGGCAAAATGGTACTAATCATCATGGCAGATTTATATTTTGAAGAGATACTACAAAATTGCCCGAGGAAAGGTGAAAGAACCTAGAGATGTTTATTTGTGGAATGTGATCTAAGTAACAGATTTGTTTCTTTGTGCACTTTTATCTCCTTTGACAGTCTGCTTCGTAAGATGAAGTCAAGTTACTTTTTATACCTGTTTTATAGCAATTTACTCGAACCATAAATTGCTGAAATAAACATATTGCATTTATTACATTGATTTACTATTTTATATTTGTGATATCGACTAAAGAAGTGACGACTGTGTGAGGTCTGGTTTAACAACTTGCAACTGGAATAAACGTGTCTTAAAATAATGGACGATAATTTCATTTTCAAAGTGAGGTTCGAAAATACTTGGGAAAGAATCAGCGGTGAATACTGACAATTACAGCGTTAGAGTAATTTGTTCTCATCCTTTCTTCATCTACTTTTAAACAAACCGATAAACATAATGTAATTGGAGATGTTCTAATGCCAAAACTGACTATGACATTAATACTAATTTATGCTGTTCACATACATTAAGCTTGTTTTAAGTTTACTAGTACAAACAAGATCCATTGCATGAACACAAAACGGATTTTCCATTTTACAATTTTTCTTGATCGTCCTTTGGTACCTTTACAACACAACTACAGTAGCTACTTTCACACTTTTATTTTGCTCACGAGTTTATCTTAATCACTTGAGTCTGACAAGGTGCATACCAGATGAAACAGTTTTATTTTATAGTCATACGTTTGGTCAGTTTTGTAATTTCAGATATAATCCGGACTGATACAGGTAGTTCTTAATATCTAAGCGCTCGAATCGTTTTGCATTTCCTCTCTTGGTCATATTATTCGAATTTTGAGAACTATACCTTTTATCGCAGGCTTTGTTAACCCTTACCTAATACATACGACGACAATTTATTCTCATTGTAAGAAGATAGTGAATATAGAATCAATGAATACTTCTAAAATTCTAACCCACGCTTAGATCATAAAAGAATAATGTTCTGTCTCATTTAAATAAAAAACATGGATACTTAAAAGTACATACGTGCAGTTTACGCAGCATGTACAAATAAATACGTTATAGATTATACAAGACTAAAATAAATAAGTGTAATTTAAAAATTAAGCATTACCTTTTCACATAATATACTAAGATATGTTAGGAAGTTCATAGATAACTTATAACTTATAATTGCAGGAGATCTATACATTTTCTTGGAAGTAGAAGTGAGAATGAGATGCTAATCCTCTATTACATAGAATGTATGATAAGATATTACCCACCACGACCACGACCACGACCACGACCAAAGCTTCATTTATCTGTTGTTGCGGTGTGTATGTAGATGATGGAGCACACAAGGGCTGGTGTATGAGTAGATGTGTTGTAAACTCTGGCCTTACAAGTGCCACGTTTTCTCTGCGCCTCAGCTATTTTCTGCAGTTCTGCTACGCGGACGCCAGAGGTGATCTTGCTACGCCAGGAGGGACGGTCTTGCGCAAGGGTCTCCCATGAGGCACTGTCGATATGCAGGTTTTTCAAGGACACCTTCATTGAGTCCTTGAAGCGCTTCTTATGTCCTCCAACAGCTCGCTTTCCCTCGCAGGGTTCGCCATACAGCATTCGGACGATGTGTCCTGCCCATCTAACTTTGGCCCTCTGGAGCAACGTAAAGACAGATAGTATGCCGGCCCATGTGAAAACCTTGGTATCAAGAATTTTGTCATGCCACCATATCCTCATAATCTTTCAGAGACATCTAATATTGAATTGATTGTGTTGTCGGGAATGTCTGCAATAGACAGGCCACGTCTCGCTGCCATACAAGAGGGTGGTGAGCACTGCAGCACGGCATACTTTTAGCTTGGTGGTAAACTGATTCCTCTGCGGTCCCACACTCCCACGTAGTCTCCCAAAGGCTGAGCTGGCTTTGGCAATTCTGCTGTTGACATCAATGTCAATGTTGACTGCTCTTGAGATGTTGCTGCTCAGATATGTGAAACTGTCGACAGCTAGGAGTTTCTGACCCTTTATTGTGATGCTAAATTCGCAATATGGCTTCCTGGGGGCAGGTTGATATATGACTTCAGTCTTTTTGGTGCTGATCGTGAGGCCGTAGTTGTCGCATGCCTCAGAGAACCTGTCCATGCTGGTCTGC
Source organism: Megalonaias nervosa (assembly GCA_016617855.1). Taxonomy (NCBI): domain Eukaryota; kingdom Metazoa; phylum Mollusca; class Bivalvia; order Unionida; family Unionidae; genus Megalonaias; species Megalonaias nervosa. Next base: position 21,427 of record JAECUM010047630.1, read on the forward strand.
ATGTCTTTATCTGAGCTGGCATTTAGGGCCCTGTCGTCAGCAAAGAGGAAGTCCCTGATTGTTTCCTTTACCTTCGTGACTGCCTGCAGTCACCTAGGGTTGAACAACTTCCCGTCAGTCTGGTATCTGACATGGATGCCCTCATCATTGTTTTGGAACGCATCTGTGAGCATGGCGGTGTACATCATGCCGAAGAGTGTTGGCGCCAGAACGCAGCCTTGTTTGACGCCATTTGTGACTGGGAATGCATATGAAGGTTCGACGTCATCCGTGGGTCATGATGCCGTCGTGGAACTGGCCAACAACTGTGATGAATTTATTCGGGCAGCCAAATTTTGCTATGATCTTCCAAAGTCCATCTATGCTGACTGTATCGAACGATTTGGTCAGATCAACAAAGGTTGTGAAGAGGTCCCTATGTTATTGCTAGCATTGCTCCTGGGGTTGTCGTGCAGCTAATAATATGTTGATTGTCCCACGGCCTGCGCGGAAACCAAATTGGCTTTCTGGGAGTAGAGCCTGCTCAAGATGGCGAACGGGACGATTGAGAAGGACACGAGAAAGTATCTTGCCAGCGATTGACAGGAGGGAGATTACTCTGTGGTTGTCGCAGCACTGACGGTTGCTCCTTCGCTTGAAAAGGTGGACTATGTAGGCGTCTTTAAATTTCTGTGGGACCACTCCTTCATTCCATATTTGTTGAAAGAGGTCTGTGAACTCTTTTAGCAGTAGAGGTCACCCAGCTTTGTACACCTCGACAGGTATGGCATCTGATCCTGGGGCTTTTCCACAGGACAGCTGACTGATGGCTTTCTTAAGTTCTTGCACTCTGGGCGGAATGTTCAGCTCAGCATTAGTTTCCCCTTGAGGCAAGCGTTCTATGGCTTCGGTGTTGATAGATGATGGACGGTTGAGGTTGTCATTGAAGTGTTCAGCCCATCGCTCCTGGATTTGAACCTGGTCAGTAAGCAGTGTTGTCCCATCTGCACTGAGGAGGGGAGAGGCCCCAGAGGACTGGGGGTCGTAGACGGCTTTCTGGGCGTAGTAGAAGCGTTTGAGTCGTTTCCGTCCGCATAGGCCTGAATCTCGTCTGCTTTACTGCTGAGCCAGGAGTCCTGCATCTTGCAAAGCTAAGACTGAACTGTCCTACGCATACTTACTGGCGAAGGCTTCCTTCTTGGATGCTGATGAAGGGTCATTCAGAAGAGTTATGTGTAGGCGGTGTTTTTTCCATGAGAAGTGTCTTCATCTCCTGATCGTTCTCATCGAACCAGTCCTGGTTCTTGCGTGCCGTCTGTCCCAGATGTAAGAGGGCGGCGGAATAGAAGGTGTCTCTGAAGGAGGCACAGTCCTCTTTCGCAGTTACCAGGCCAATCTGCAGGTATTCTAGTTTGCAGTACAGGATCCTTGGGAGGGTTTCGGCGATTGAGCTATTTTTCAGCTTCGAGACATTTAGTTTCTTTGCAGTCTTTTTCCATGGGGACGTCTCTTGGGCTGGATGTGAAGATTGATCATGGACACAATTAGCTTGTGGTCCATCCAACAATCAGTACCACACATGGCCTTCGTCATTCGGTCGTCCTTTATGTTCTTCATCCTTGTGATGGCGTAGTCGATGAGATGCCAGTGCTTTGAGCTGGGTTGCATCCATGACGTCTTGTTACGGGTAGGTAGGCGGAATAAAATGTTGGTGATGACGAGCTCATGTGCGGTGCATATCGTGAGCAACAGAAGCCCGTTGCTGTTACACTTGCCGACGCTATGCATTCCAATAACTCCTTTCCTGGTCTGGTGGTCAGTCCCCATATATATGTACGTGTATGAGTGTATAATTGTATGTTCGTTTATATGATATATGTGTACATGTAGAAAATGGTGACAATAAATATATATTCTCCAAAGTAGCGAATATTAAATTCTATAATGAATTTAGAATTAGAATATAATACTATGCGCTAGAGTTAACCACTACACCCGCTAAAACAATGTGTACTTATAATGAACTCTGGATTAGTCAGCGGGATGGATCCCCGACCCATTACTATCTATGTAGGCGAATAATAACAAAAGAAAAAATGATTATACACTTTAAGAGCGATAGATAACCTGTATGTCACAGACGAAGACGTACTTTTTTGCTTGTTAATTTGGAATATATAGGAAAACCGTCACTGAAGATGACAAAAACCCATCGGTTATTTAAAGTGAAGGAAGAAAATAATAGGAGTAAGATTGGTACGTAAACTAATATTGATGATAATTTAAGACTAGAATGATGATGAGTACACCATTATTGTTTTGGAATTTTGTAAGCATAGACCGGCAAGGAAACATGCTATCGGTAGTATTATTTAAAACTTTCGCAGGATCAGAGAGCGAGTAGTAGTCCTCGGGTTTATCTCTTAAACATGTCTATTGTTATTATCGCACTTATGTATTGTACTTTGTTAACATCATTATCTCATCGTCAGCCTTGGCGGCAGAAAACATTCACAACTAGCATTTGTATTGCGTTTGTTTTGTTCTGTCATAATAAACATTTTGCACTCTACATAAGGAACTCAATTTAAATCAGAGGTCATGCATTAGTGGGACACATGTCGAAATCTGTCTTAAGACACCTTTCATAAAGTTAAAGATTTAAGAAGGTTCGGAAACGATGCAAAGTAAACATGCATCCGTCGTGAGTGGTTTCATTCTATTACTGTATTTTTTGGTGAGCTTTTTGTCATATAATTTATACATCGCTGCTTGGATGTCTCTAACACAATAAAAGCACCATAAATTGGTTTGGTACATTTTATTCTATCATTTTGCAGACTAACTAGTACTAATTCATTGTCCTTCTGGCAAATTAGATATTTTTGACAGATGAACATTTTATTTTCATCTGAACTTATTTGGACTGTTGTATTTTTTTTTAGAAATTCAGTCTCTTTACGAAAAACTGACTTGCTCATCAATTTGACAAAATCTGTTTCATATTCATTTTGTTGCTTTTGGGATCAAACTTGTATTGAGACCAATTCAGATTTCAGCCAAGGCTGCTGTTAAAACAAGACAAATCTGAGTATGTTTTTCGTTTGTTGCCCTAATTTCACAAACAGCTTTTAAATTCATGTAATCTTTCACGTATTTCTTCTTTTCTTTCTTTCTTTCTTATTTCTATCTTGAATTAATTTCTCTGGAGCAAACTGGTAGTCCATACAATAGTCATGATGATGTGCTATGTCCAAATCTACTTATACTATGTAACCAGTATCAATATTGTCATGTATTTCGAGCAGATTTTCATTTACCCATTTAATTTGTTCATCGTTGCCTATGTAAAATTATATGGAGGCTAGTATCGACTTACGTTATACACATTATGGGCGTTTAGGTCTCTAATAAATTATTTTTGTTGGTCTAATCATGCCCACTGCCATTCTTTATCTATCAAAGTCTGTTTACGAAGAATTCGCTATTCGCATTTACCAATCTATGTGGTATCACATTAACTCCACCCCGAATACACGCTTGATCATCAGAAACATGTCATAATCTGGCACAGAGGATCAATAAACTAGAATCATAAGCGGAGCAAACTTTGTGATACGCCAAACTTTGATCAATAAGATTATATTATCATTGTCATCGACAGGTTCTACTGTGCGGTTGTGTATTATAATGAGACACCCTGTACTTGATTGGTTGCGCTTGTTGCCTTACTAGCTCTAGAGACTTTATTTCACAACCAGATTCTATCAGACTTGGTAAAGGGGTTTATATCATCAATATCTTGGACGACTTCAGTTATGAGCAAATATTATGACTATATCTTTAGAAAGAATGTTGTCTGACTATGGTAAAATAGGTCAAATTAACAAGATATAAAGTTTGGAAGATAGTTCTATAGTTTGTGTTACAATTCAACATAAGCCTGTTTAGTGAAATGCCGTAACCATACGAACTGAATCAGTACCAAGTTACTATGATATCTGAATGTGTTTAACTGCAAGAATCAGGAAAAACAACAAGGAACGTTGTCTAACTTTATATAACAAAATTTAAAAAATGAATGAAAACTCCCGACTAAAGGTTACGCCCTATACTAACCATTGGTTATCGCACATGAATCCACGCTAAAATTAGATTTGTTGGATTGCAGTAAATTTAAAAGGATGGACGGGTTAAGGATCTCAGTGGTGAAACTGGTTATATACATGAAACAAATAAAGACTTATTACAACGGTCAGCAATTAAATTATGTTAGCCTGGTAAGCGATATCAATTTGGACATAGTGTTTGATAATAGTTTTCAAAGCCCTACATATTGACTCCAAGATCGGCCTGATCAGTTGTAGAATATATCGATAAAAAAAAAAGTCTTCTTTCAAAATGTCTACCATCACCACTTCTTTTAGGTATCCATCGTGTGATCAGGATGTATCTCTAGTTTCAGCGAGTGAATACATTAAGAAGTTGTATCATTTTCCACTGCAAAATTTACCTTACATGCACTGTGTGCATACAAGCTTTAGCTATACCTCTTGCGTCATGGTCGTCGTCGACGGCGTGATCCTTATGCAAATGTACTCCTTTTATGTTTCAGACAAAATCTGTTATGTGTATGTTTCGTAGAAGTCGTTTGTTTTCGTAAAAACTTATTTTGCTTGCGATATTTAGTTTTAAGGAAATACTGTAACAAACCTACTGTATGTGTAATTTGTATTTATATGTACGTATACATTTGATAGATTGATTAACAGTTTGTTTCATTCGAGAAAATCGGTGTTAGGAAGGTGTTTGTCAAACCTAATATACTAATCAGTTAGCAAGAACAGTTGGCTTCTGGATCTATATTCATAAAGCATTATAGAAGAAGGATTAGTTTCGAAAATTGGCCCTCTAAAATTTCATAATATAATGTTATATTGTGATGTTTTCACGTATAAGTGTTTAAAATAACTAAACAGAGATAGGAATTATACTGTGTATTTTGTATTTTGATTCTGTTTCCTGATGCACAGTATACTATATATATATATATATATATATATATATATATATATATATATATATATATACACACACACACACACACACACACACACACACATGTGTTCTTAGACATGTAGAAGAGGGGTGCAAGTTGTTGTCAGAAAGAAAGTGAACGAAAACACAGGGTTCTATATTATTAACTTGTTGGATGAGATTGTAAAATTAAATGTGCATACACCAGCCTACTCTTTCCGACATCGACAGAGTCGGAACGAAGATAGAGAGTGAAAAGACAGAATTCCCTAGGTCAGTCATGCAAATGTTACAAAATCAGAGTATATGGGTACATAATTAAAACAAAGACAAACATTGTGTTTGATGCTGGCCACTTTCGTGACTCTGTATTGAACATAAATGATATTAGTCAAACAAAACTTTGCTGTGTATTTACAGCATAACATAACTATTTGGACAAAGTCTATAGAGTAAACGTGCTAAGAAATTGAACAATGAGACATAGCGTATAATACAGAAATTGTTTGAGGCTGCAACCGCCATAAACAGAAATACAGCAAATAGAACTTGTTGCATCAAAGAAAAGAAAATATCAATGTTGATTAAAATTAAACCGATGAATTCTGTAGAGCTGGTGCAGTAGAGCACCCTCATACTCCCCGGTAGTTAGGATATATCCTGCATGTATGGAGGATTGGGAAAAAAACTTTAAAACGTATGCGCTCACTTCCTGCATGCGCTGTTGGTCTTCCGGAGCTGTTAGAGTACCCTCATACGCTCCTGGCGGTCGAATAGGCAGGTAGACACAAATTAGTTCGGGTCGAGTGAATGATATCCCAGCAAAGCACGGTCGATGCCCAGGAGTCTAGGTCTGTGAAACCCACGAGACCTGAAAGAGAAAGTAGCACACACGGCGGAATGGCGATCATAGAAAAAGTGATTGAAGTGTTACGAAGTTGAGACCCTTTAGCCTAACCTTATGTATTTCTTAAATGTATCTGATCTCCAGCGGCCTAATTCCCTTAGTTAGTTGTCACTGAAACCTTGTCTGGCCGCCTCAGTGGCGGGCCCAATTCTGAAACTATGGGACTTAAAATGGTTGGAGTTAAATCCACAAAAGCAAAGCACTCTTCTAAGTTCTGTACTAAATTCTACTCCGGAAACTGGTTGCCCATTTTGGTTCATAAAAAGCGGTCCTAGAGTATTACCCCTGAGGGTTGGGTATGCTTGTAAATGAGCTGTTGGACATGTCGCAGGATTTTGTTGAGCAGCAACATGTAATATATATGGTTGTCCCGAGCCGTGTTTGAAATGTCGAAAAGTGATTGTAAGACGCTTGTGGAAAAAGTGACTTGAGATAATTGTATCAAATTGTCATGCTGATGTTCATTTGTTTGCACTGTAATCTCTCCTATTCTGAGAAAGGCATGGAAAGCCAATATAAACATGGCCGAATACATGGTATGAATGAAATGGTCTGAGATGGCATGCATCGTAGAAACTGTAAGTCTATCCAGTGTAACTTTGTCAATTGGCAGACGAACATCATGAGATTTACTTTTGAGAATGGTTTGAATGAGTCTTTGAATAAGGAATGGGTAAGAAGGGTCTGTGAAGCAGTTAAGTTTGTGCTCATATCCAACTGCAGAAACAAAAATGGATACCGGACATGCTGCATATTTCTTGTTGATTAAGTGCGCTATGAAAAAGGGCCAAATTGGTTATTGAAACTGGCGAGACAACTCAGTCAAGGTGTCCGATGTGAACTCTTTATGTAGCGTCCACGCCCGTTTATATGAGGTTTGTGTAGCTGGGTGTAGGATGTTTTGAAGCCAATGGTAAAGCGTATTCTCCAGCTGGGTAAGGTTGGATGAAGCGGAATGTGATGAGGGTGTGAGTCCGCATAGGGTGCCAAGGCGTGGAAACTCGAAACCTGTTGGCGAGAAAGGGCAACGGCGAGTCTGTTACGTATACCAGGTATATGTTTTGCCCTGAACAAGATATTTAATTTAAGACAAGAGAGTACAAATATGCGAATGAAATATATGATTTTTGTGTCCTTGGAGGATTGCTTCTTTATGATTTCAACTAAGGCTTGATTGTTAGTGAGGAAATAGATACATTTATTGGATAAGTGTTCTCCCCAGATCTCAGCTGCCAGAACGATGGGGTAGGATTCTAGGAGCGTTATATTTTGATATGCCCATGTCTGATCCCAAATTCCATAGAAATAGTGTGTGCCTAGGATCGCACCGTATCCGATTGAGGCAGAAGCATCTGTGTGCAAGTCCAACTTGTCGGAAGTCATCCAAATGTCAGATAAGAATAAAGATCTACCGTTAAAACCGGTTAAAAAGTTTTGCCAGGCTCTTAAATCTTCTTTTACCTCTTTTGTTAGTCTAATGTGGTGATGCGTATTTGAGATGCCAAATGTCAAGTTGATGAGTGGCCTAAGAAAAGCTCGTCCCGGCAAAACTACTGCGCAAGCAAAGTTAATAGTACCTATGACGGATTGCAACACCTTGAGAGTAATTTTATTTCGAGCCAGATATAAATGTATGAGTTTATTACATTTTTCTAGTTTGTCTGTGGGAAGGCGAACCTACATTCTCACGGAATCCAATTCGTATCCGAGGTACGTGATGGTTGTTGACGGGGCAAATGTTTTATCCGCAGCCATAGGAACGCCGATGTCGGAAGCGATCAAGATTATGCTGGCATTGAACACGAGTTGCATCTAGTATAAAAAAAATCGTCAAAAATATGTGTCATGTGTGTTATATATAACTTTGTGTTCTCTTTCCACTGAAGAGAATTGCTAAAGGTCTTAAATATCTGGCAACTGGAACTACAACCCATTGGTAAGCATTTGTCAAAATAGTGCTTGTTCCGCCACAAAAAGCCCAAACAACGATATTGCATTGGACAAATTGGAAGAATGCGGAAAGCATTTGATATGTCTGTTTTTGCCATAAAACACCCCCTACCCAAATGCTTTATACATGTGATGGCATGATCAATGCCTTCGTAATGTACTGCTGATTGTTGAGTTGGAATTTCATCGTTAACCGAATCGCCTGGTGGGGAGGAAAGGTGATGATTTAGTCTGAAAGACCCAGGAATTTTCTTTTCGACCAGAACCAGGGGCGACATGTGTAAATTAGGAAATGGTTTTGTACGAAAAGGCCATGCAAAGCGACCCGCTGACAATTCTTTCGGTGTCTTTTCTTCAGTAATTTGGGCATTAGTTTGAGCTGATTTCAGATTATTACATACGTGTGTTTGCAATGTCCCCTTAAACCCCACATGGAAACCCTTTCGAAAACCTAAAGCAGGTATTCCTTTGTGGCAGGATCGAAATCGAGTAGCTAATATTGCAAGCGGTCAATTCTGACCTGGGTAGGCAAAGGATCTGCACTATTTGCCGACAGGATTCTTGTTCGGGTTAGTGTTTCGGGGTTGTTCGGATCGTTGAAAACGAAAAAGCTGGTTGTTAGGTCGCTGCGGTTTCTGGCTGTATTGTGGAAGTACCTTAAAGGGCTGAGAAATTGGTTTGCGACAGCGAATGAATGAGTGTCCCCCTAAACAATTGAAGAACTTGTGCTGAAAATTGCATGAAAATCCCGATGAACAGCGACAGCTTTTGTGGTAACTAAAACAAATACCCTTCGGATACTTTATGTTTGTAATTTGTGAGGGATAGTTTTGTGTGTAGTTGTTATGACCCGACTCCAGCACAGCCTTCATGTAGAGTTTTAGATGCGTTTTAATCCATTTAGCTTTCCCCTTTACAACCAGTTCTCTAAAGTTTTCATCATAGCACCTCCAATCAGTGCGTCTCTCAAGTTTAAGGACAGTTTTCATGTGTTGGGGAAGACAGGTACTAACTAGGGGATATGTTTCACATAGGACACTAGTGAACCTGGTCCAAGCGAGAATCCACTGTCCTATTGTGAGTTGGACGTTCCTAAGTTTTGGGACAATGCTAAAAGTTCAGGACCAGTACAGTATGTATCTAACCGAAATTTGAAACCCGCAT
>JAECUM010047631.1:0-16198 GCA_016617855.1 Megalonaias nervosa
TATATATATATATATATATAATTGTGTTCATACTTGTAAATTCTATCAGCGCTTGGTACAGGCAATTTTCGATAAGATCTCCACAGCCTCTTGTCTTTAATTTATCCAAATCTTCTATGCTGTGTTCTCCTTGTAGATAATATATTGTATTTCCATTATCGTTTAGAACCTTTCTTAGTACTTCTCTAACATAGAGTAAAAATATGTTTATTTTGTAACTTGCTTAAAGTACTCTCCTATCTTTCATTAGCATTCCAACAAAAGTCTCTAACGTTTTTAGATATACCAGCACAAAATGCGCACAATTTATAATCTGTATTATTTTTGGGTGTATTCCATATGCTAGCAAATCGCTTAATTATTAATTTGTCTATTTTTGCATCTATTGTGTTTCGAAATTTACCGTCGGCATATTATTTGGCCAGCTGATATTCTGTTCTACACTTTCACTACTTTTATTTCCATTTCTTTGTCTCTATCATTTAAACTTTATTTAAAGGCTGTATCACTTCTAGATCATAGATATGCACATATATTTTATCTCTTTCGGCTGCAATTGCTGTTAATCTTAAAAATGGAGTATATTTCAAACAATCCATTTATTGCAGTTGTGGCGTTCTATTGTTAAAAGAATTTTTAATTCCCTTTATCTTGGTGTATGATTGATTGGCGTATTATGGGTTTTAGAGCATACAGCTTGGCCTTACTTCAGATGTGCACATTTAAAAAGATCTGCTAGCTCCGTCTGGTCATTTTCACTTCCTGGACTTCAGAGGTTAATTGTGAAAAAGACCCAACATGATTTTTTTACATTTTATGTATTTGGTAATTTATTCATTGCACTTTCTGAAGCTGGTATTGTATAGTCTAGAAAAATTCAGTTTCCCTATTTGAATAACTACTAAAGGTAAGGTATTTTAGACTAATTCAGGAATGCGTTAGCAGTCATTTTGGTTAGCTATATGCTTAGATCATGTACAATTTCAGCAAGTACAACATCCAAAGAAATTTCAGCCACAGTACATGAAAGTAATATAGAAGCATGCCAACATTCCGTCCATCGTGCATGTTGCACACGCAAACAGCTTCAGCTTACACCTGACACTCTCAGAAGTTCATAATATCTGTAGAGCGCCTCCAGTATAGATGTTTAGTTCTCTCCGTCCTCCGTGAAATCTATATAGTTTATTGTCAGATTACTCTTTCTGCGTTACAATTTTCTTGTAAATTTATATTCTGATTCGGTAATTTTACCAGCCCAAAACCCAAAGTATATTTGTTTCTAACCCCTTTGTATACCGGATAAAAGTTTGTAATCCAACTAGTCTACCATTCTACGTCATGTTCCAAAATGGCGGCCATATATAATGTGTCACTTTGTATTATTCTTTATTAAGGTTTTACAGATATTCTTAAGCTTGTTTGTAATTTGTTAGTGTACCTTCCAATAAAATAATTAAATATTCTCTTGCAAGTAGATGGTTAGTCTTCTGGACATTCTAAGATGTGTGGTGGCTGATAAATGTATTGAAAATCTTAAATCTATCTTTATCTACCAAAATGGGACATCGTTTCCTGAAGCTTTATAGTTGTCTAGTAAAGAGGCTGGATGCTTGCTAATATTAACCGTAGCGATGGTTTCCAAGTAGTTTTCAATCTCTATTTTATCGAACATACCATCAAAACAGTGTGTAATACCGAAATTAATAATATTTACTTTTTCTCTTCGGTTGTTTCAAACTAGTTGACAACATGGCCATTAGCCGCGTTAATTCTACGTTTGCGAATTCTGCCTAATATGACATTGTTACAAGATCATATATTTCAATATCTTTAAATTATTATTTTTTCTATTACTGGTTTTGCAAACTATCTAGTATATCATTTTAGTCCGATGTAAAGTATTTATTTTGAAATTTTTAATTTGCATATCTGGAGATTAGTTGACCTCTAATAACGGACTTTATTAGCAGATATGTTCTTCAGCAACTACGTTATTACTGTTTATTATATAGTGTTCTTTGTGCAATATCTTAAATAAAGTAACATTGGTTTTAGTTTGAATTTTAAAACATCCTTGGTATAATTATTTTTACCTAGGCTTTTCTTGTAAGTATCTTCTACTCACATAAATATGAGAGACCAAAACTAGTTGTTTTTTTTGTTTTTTTGTTTTTTTTGTTTTTTTTTTTGTTTTTTTTGTTTTTGTTTTAAAAATATAATTTTTGTTGTTGTTTGTTTTGGTGTTTAAGCAGAAATTGTAATTGTGTTACCTCCGTTTTAATATCTGAAATTAATATCTGTTTAATCTTCTAAAGAACTTGTTCACTTTCTACTTGATCTTGAGAACATGATCTTGTCTTAATTTAGACTCATTTTTCTGAAGAAAGAATATACCTATATTTCAAACATGGTGAGCAAGCTCTCTTTCACATTTTTAGAAATAGCATTTATACCAGTAGATTAGGGGCTTTTAAACAAATTTTGGTTAGCCAGATTTAGTTTTTAAAAAATATATGGAAGTGGTATACACGATGCTGATTAGCCAGTTTTTCTAAACATTTTGTAGTCTTATCCAAGACGATTGCTTTTTGAAGAAAAATAACATGTTATTAAACAAGCTTTTCTCAAAACAAAAACACGTCGAGGATCTCCTCTTTTTTTTATCCATATTTGGAGGACTATCGTTACAGGTTGTAATTATACCCGTTGAACAAATGCTTAAAAAGCTACATACATATCGATTGGCCACCTTTTTAAAAGAAAAAAAAAAAAAATAACGTGAAGGGTCATCTCTTGGAGTGCCAACATTTAAAAACAAATTCTAAAAGTTGTAGTTTTTTCTTGATTTGTTAAAACCCGACTAAATGAGCTAGCACTGGCGTTTTCTATCTACGACTGTAAAATATCACCTGAATAACAAATCTTAGAAATTTGGTGAATCTAGGTCTAGATGTCCACCGGAACTCAGTAAAAGTTCGTGATAGAATATATTTTCAGACAACGACAGTGGGAGAAAGTACATAAATTTCCTCTCATACTTTTTATAATTCTTTTGAACCATTGGAACATTTTTATTACACAAATGTTTAAACCCAACAATCTTTAGAATAGGATATAAAACCGAGGTTCACTAGGACGCATCTTTTCTCAGAGATTTATTTCTTCATTTTTTACCTTCGTTATCATTGTGGCTCGGGTTTGAATCTCCTCGTTTGATTTGTTTATCTTACCACCCAAGTGGCAATGAATATGATATTTTCAGTCCTCTGGACTTGACCGATCGACACCATTCAATCAATTACCTCTGTCTGAAATGGACACAGATCAATCAGACAGCAGGCCAATGGGCAGACATTATTCATTCATTTTTCTACCGCTTGTTTGTCTAAGCCGACACTGACTAAACTCCAACACCTGGACAGTTTTCCTTTATAAGAATACTTAATCTAACTATAATTTTCCCATTTTGACTCATGCCGGGTAAATTTGCAGTAAATATGGTACTCATCAGTAATTATGGTACTCATTAGTAATTATTGTACTCAACGGTGCCCATTTACTAAGTATGCATATTCTTCTGCAAGGAAAACATACAATTCGTTGCTATATCATACACTCCTTATTACAACCACACGGATGTGGCATAAATGCCAAACTCAGATGAAATACGAGTATAACGAATATCAAGGAAAAAACCTAACATGACCCCAATCCCCACCCCATGAAAAGGTAGCTAAACAGAAGAATACGTTAAATACGCCAAAAGAAACTTCTGTACAGATTTAAGAAAAAAATTCAGTCACAATGTGGTGTGGAGGGGGATTGGTACAGCCGAAGTCGAATCAGTTCATAACAAATATCATTTACTGAGATTACTTCTGAAGATCGGGTCCAGTGTGGCCGAGCGGTCTCAGGTGGCATTGGGTCACAATTAGCACTTCCAGTTCAGTACCCACGAATGTAGTTCTAGTCTATTTTTAGAACATTTTTTCCTCTCTCATTTTGGTGGCGATAGAAGAGTTTTATTTGTACATTTTTGGTATGGATTTAAAGGTAATTGTTTATTCTTGAGAATATGAGCTTATGGTGTGGTTGTCTGTGTGTATAACCGCTCCGGTGGCCTAGTGGTTAGAGCGTCCGCCTCGGATGCGGGAGGTCATGGGTTTGATCCCTGGCCGGGTCATACCAAAGACTTATAAAAATGGTACTAACAGCTGTCTCGCTTGGCGCTCAGCATTAAGAGGTTAGTGTTAGGACTGGTCGGCCTGGTGTCAGGATAATGTGACTGGGTGGGACATCATACCACATGTCTGCGGCATGATGCCGCCACTGCTAGACATCACAATAAACTGCCACACTGCAGACATCGTCGCGATATGACTGAAAAATTGTTAAAGGTACGTTAAAAATCCAAATCGCACAGACACATACCTATATCCCTACAAGCATGTTTGAAGAATTTTGGTCCCAGCAGAAAACCCCGAAGAGTTCCAAATCTCCAACCACTGTGCTACAATCGGAATTACGGTTTTTCCATCTATTTATAGAATACACGGTACTAATGGTGTGGAAAAATGGGAACCAGCCTTGATATGGGTGAACATAAAATACAGTATATATGGGTTTGGGTAGCCTGGATTAGTTAATAATGTAAGTTATGTTTTAGGAAAAAGAATCTTTCGAGAGCTTATCCTAGTTCTAAGCGAAAAAAAAATAGAGACATTGTTTTGTTGATGGAATTTCAGTCCTTTAACAGTCTTGAGTTTGGAACACTCATTACTAAAATTAGCACCTGACTCTTTGGTTCGGAATTGAAAGCACATGTTTCAAACACATGCAGGTCCAGAAAATGCCGCGGCTGACTTTCAGGTTTCATCTATACTGATAAATATAGGTTTGATCATGAGTACTCAGAAATTTTAAGTTATTGAATTTTTAATATCATGGTATTTGCATAGGTTTACTATGGAAACTGAATTAGTACCGCGATTCCTCTAAGGAAAGAGCTCGGATGTCATATTCCTCATACTGGGTTACCTCCCTTGGTTAATATATATATATATATATATATATATATATATATGCTATATATATATATATATATATATATATATATATATATATATATGTTGTTATATATATATATATATATATATATATATATATAATATACTGCAATAAATGCCATCTTGAGAAAACCATACGCTTAGGAATAACTGCATCATAATCAGTTTAGTCTTCACTTGCTCGATCTTTTCCTTTCATTGGCTTTCATGCAGAATGGGAAGATTTTGCCAAATACGTTGGAGGAATAATAAAGAATTTCTTCACTTGCAGTGATGGAGTACAAAGTGGCAAGGATTATGTTACAAAGTAGCACGAAACATATATCAAAATATACCAAATTACGTCACAACGAAGCGCAATGAAGTCGCCATACTCAGTCTAGTTTTTTAGCCCTTGTTTATGATCGGACTTCAATCAGTGATAAGAAAAGCAAGGTCGGATCCAGTCAAGATATGCAATAATGCGTGTAGACTAAGGTTTAGATGACCCAGGGGTTAACACAGTCTTAACGCTGAACGAGTGTGAGCTGTGAGGAGTCGTACATGGCAGTAGCTGCCGATAAATAACTTGAATCCAGATTAAGTAGGTAGGCTGTGAGGAGCTTGCTCGGATATAAAAAAAGTAGCCATTGTGATCCACTCTCAAACCCATGCTTTTTATCCTTTATAATAATACGAACTGACGTCACAATAGGAACGTAATTATTACTTTGAGGTTATTAAAGTCCAACGGATTTTTTAAATTTTTTTCTTGAAAAAGTTGCATGAATGACACAAGAAATCTAAAGTGCATGATTTTCATTATAGGATTAAATGATCATGGTTGGGTATTTATCGATGTGTAAATTTTACCTAATCGCTCACAAAGTAAGTAAAATCCGAAGGACTTTATGTTACCTTTGTGAGTGATTAGGTATAATTTACACATCTACGACTGAAAAATATCATCTGAATAACAATTCTGAGAAATTTAATCCTTATAATTCCAATTTACTTCCTTTCTAAATCAGATCAGCAGATTTAATCAATAAAACATTCACTTTTATGTACATCGAAGGTTTCTTTCATTACCCTCTTAACTGCGATAGAATACATAGCCCGATCTTCGCTAGCAAAGATTCGTCGATGGTTTATACAATGAAACTGGGTAGAATGTCATAGCAGGTCATGCCAGTGATGTATTGTTATGATAATTATTTTAATATATACAAAATGGTTGTTGCGGTTAAACCAGGAATATTCCTTTTTTTTTCTCGAATATTATGCTTGCGTATGGCACGTGTTGTTACATCAACGTTGTTGTTACTTTCTACGCATTTCGATCTTTCAAAAGCAAAACTGTGTCCATTTTTAGTGAGATCCCTTGGTTGACATATGACCCTCACCTTTAATAATCGCTGGTGTAACATATTGTCGTGTAGTCATGTGACTCGGAATGCAAATGGCGAGTTCCAGGTCAAACTTCATCAACGCTATAGTTGCATTTCGTC
The DNA here is from genome assembly GCA_016617855.1 of Megalonaias nervosa. NCBI lineage: Eukaryota > Metazoa > Mollusca > Bivalvia > Unionida > Unionidae > Megalonaias > Megalonaias nervosa. The sequence goes on from JAECUM010047631.1 coordinate 6,560, forward strand.
TCTCAGCGGATTAAAGATATAACGAATGCTACACTCGCTATTTCTGAGAAAATAAATCATATTCCTATCGATTTCATGCAGGTATATCTCGATGAAAGGTCGTTAAAGTTTGCTAGGCCGGTTAGTAAGCGGATACCCTATACCGACACCAAATGTTGTCGGCGAATTCCAACTTTTCGATAGGGACTGGACTCTGACCCCACACCCCAACATAAATGTCCAAATATCAAAAATGGGGTGGCAAGGGTCAAAGGAAATTCGGACTAGTTGTCGAGGTGAAATGCAATAATTTCGGAAGATTGGCTTCGAAAGCCTGCCATATGCCTTCTTCGGCAAGAGGGGTGAGTGTTGGAGTGCAGGAAGGTCTGTGAAATGACATTGTTTTAACTTCTAATGGTCGATTTTAATATGTGGCTGGTAAATTTTGATCGGAAATCACAGGAGTGGGTGGATGGGGGCTTGTTGTTGTTATTATTGTTGTTATTATTAGGGTGTAAGGCGTTGATATAGATAAAACTTCACATCGAATGACCTGGCAACAGAGAACCAAAAGTAGTCCGCAGAATTTATCGATGTGTAAACAATTCCGGATCAGTATCATGTGACCGTTTACATCCAATCAAAACGTAGAAAACGCAGTAAATTCATAAAAATTGGAATTATTGATGGTTGAAATTTCGTCTACTGTTGTTGTCGACATCCATTTCAACCTAAAGGGTCTATACTTTGCATATAAAGCGGGATATTCATCCGTCAAAAGTGACCTGTTTGCTAGGTAACGCTACGATTACCTCCTAATCTGTTACATATTATTGTCAGTTATTAGACTACCGTTACAACAAGACGAGGATGTTCCGAATGACGTATCACTCTCAGTGGGCTTAATTAATACATATATGACATCTAACGCTACCAATTAGGTCAACTCTCTTCCATTGTCGAGGATCTGAGATTTTACATCACGAATAGAAGAAGTGTTTGTGACACACACGAAAGTTCGTTTACAAAATACCTTCATTTTTGTTTTCTTTTCCTTTTGTAATATTACCAAAATTGTCAAACATAGCACCATGCCCTTATCCGCTAAACGTGCTTGGTCAGTAAGGATACTACGTATATCGTTCCTCCCTGACCTATTTATCAGCAAGGAAACTGACGAGACAAAAGAAAAACATGCGAATTTTCTTCCAGTGATAAAAGTGTTATTATAGCAACAACAACGTTCGTATAAAATGTGTCCCTCCTAAATCAAACAACATTCACGTCACATGACACTCGTAGGAACATTGTTTTTTTTTTGTTTGTTTTTGCTGGACGATCACTCACAATTTCTTTCGCTTACCTTCAAAGGGAATATTAATAATTAAAAGACAGTGAGCACAGATTGAAACAGTGAGCACAGATTGAGACAGTGAGCTCAGATTAATTCTGTGGAAAATGCGATATGCAAATGAGTAGAAGAAACATAATCGATAGGTCGATTGGAACGGTGAAGGGAGAAAGTCGAAGGGGTAGACAGATGGGTCATGATGTTATGGCAAATTTTCTATAAAGTGAAGTAAACAATGACAAATAAAAGAAAGAAAAATTATTCTTCAGGAGAATACAACTTATATATCAGCAATATTTTGTGAAGGAAGATTTTATCCGATTACATTAAAGTGGGATAAATACACACCAGTTAATCGTTTGGCTTGCCATAGTAGAAAATTGGCTCAAACATAAATACAGTTTTTACGCTTGTATGGACACAGTACATAAAAGCTGATGGAAATGTTTGTGAAGCTAGCGATATCAATTGTAAGTCACGGACATTCAGGGTTCTTTCTTAATACTCCTCTTTTTGATTAGATAAAAAACCGATATGTTAACAATGGAACACACACACACACACACACACACACACACACACACATTCAATTGCATTACCTCCCGTGACCGAGCCTCGGTTTGCTGCTAAACGACCAGAAATGTATACACTGTACGGTAATTTCAGTCGAAATGATAGATGATATTTTGCAGTATACGGTCAACAACTGTAATCAAATCAGGAAAAGAGATGTTGTCTTCTTTTTTTTTAAATAAAAAAAAAAATGTAAATGAAGAAAGACATAAAAATAGCTATGTATCGATTAAACTGGCAAACAGAGACACAAAGGGATGAGCCTTACAAGAAAACCTACTGTTCATTCGATTTTTTTCCAAAGCATATTACCACAACGAAATCATCAGAAAATATTCTGAATGCTAATCAACGTTTAAAAATATCATTTTTACAATCATGGTCATTGAATGGTGGGTGTATGGGAGAAGGAATGAAACAGAGAAAGAGGAACACGAAGTTTTTTTTTTTTAAAATCGATCGTCCCATAAGCTAAACTGCAGAGACATACATTTATTAAATTTTTTCCTTGTAGATTTAATACGAACAAATAGTTGCAGCAAATATCAAGAAAAATGGTCTACATTATATGGAGACAAGGCTTTATATTTAATGAGGGAGCGGTCCCCATCCCCCATGTACCAGTTCTTACACCTGCAGTTTGCTTTTGAAGAAGTGGAGTCTTTGAATTTGACTCTAACATAAGGCCCCATTTTAGGCCAAATTTATATGATATAACAGTTGGAGAATATATTTGGGTCGCTTTTGTGTGTATGAATGCCCAGTGTTTTCATAATTCTTTTTAATAAGTCTCATTTTATATATATATATATATATATATATATATATATATATATATATATATATATATATATATATATATATATATATATATATATATATTTTTATTTTTTTTTATTTCACCTCTCGATCTATCGGCGACCATACTGACCGTAGATGTAGCACTAGTCGTTTCCACTGGATCACTGTTCATTTGATAACTTGTCGGGAAATGTCCGCACTATATGTCACTTCTGCATACGTATTTAGGGCAGGTAATATCTGAGTCAGTTATCGTGAGGGTCACACCTTAAGAATGATACGGTATACATTTCTTAAATAACAGCAAATACGATGTTTTAGAATTAAAAACTAAATTTCAACAGAGGCCTTTGTTATTGATCCTTTTTGAAGAAAAAAAAACTCTCTAACGAACTGACCCCAGGATAATATTTTGACTGTTGTGAGTGATTTCAACGATTATAAAAATTATATTATTATCAGAAGAACGCGATCTTGATTTCTAGGTCACGTCAAGTTGTCAGCATTATAATATCCGGAGTTTTACGAGCGCCGAGTCATGGTCCGGATTTTTTTTTTGACGCTGGCAACAACACGTGAACTAGCAATCAAGATCGAATTACTATAATAGTTATAGTTTTGTTAAATACCTAGCAGTTTGTAAACAAATCACTATACTTAATTGAAAACAATTGAAATTACTTAACATTTCAATCCGCTTCCTACGAATTACATACTGATGAGCTGATATGCGCATGAATAAAGCAATTCATGAAAGAAGAGCGAAAAAACATTAATTTTCACTACTATCACTATCAATAACACAAATAGTTAGACGCACGGGGACAGCATACCCATTTATGTGATTTATAGTTATTGTGCTGTTCTCAAATTTTGAATAACGAAAGATTTCAACATCTCCGAGGCCAGGCTACAAGCGGTGTGAGAGTTCTGATGGAGACTTGGCATGGGAATGACATCATTATTTTGACAGTTATTTACAACGGGATATTGTTGGAACTTGATGATACACTTCTGACAAAGATAATGCTACTCATTTCCTATTGCATGTCTATGGCATAGTTGTTCAGGCTTGTTCAGTGTAACCGGGAATAATCGTGGAAAAAGTAGTTCAGTTATCGCTGATAGGATGGTGATTGGATTAGGAAATCGAACGTATCGTTTTCCCAATTCTAGGAAATGATGGCTATTTTTTGAGTAAAAAAATGATTGGAGCATGACTAAAACTGTGTACCTCCATTACGCGCATTATGACTTAAAGACAAAACTTAAAGACAAAACTCCATTACACGCATTATGACTTAAAGACAAAACTTAAAGACAAAACTCCATTACACGCATTATGACTTAAAGACAAAACTGGTTCAGTTTACCGAATTTTTTTTTTTTCAACTTCTCAGTGAAAAGTTACATTCCAGAAATCCTGTGGATAAAATTTCCTAGATAGCCATAAGTGATTTATTAGTTAAATAAAAGCATAATATAGATGTTTAACAGCGGCTATTTACTTTCTGGCTATTCCTTACTGGGTTATTTCCTCCTCAAAGAATACTGAAAACCAATACCAGGTATAAGGTTAAAGGTACATGGTATAAAATGCATTTAAATTCCAGAATTGAACCTTATTTATTAACTTTATTTCATCAGCTTGCAATAAAACGTGTAGTGAATAACCTTTTATTTTAATAATTTTTTTTTTTTTTAAATTAAACGACAACCTCAAACATTTAAAAAAGGGAAAAAAACAGATTTGATGAACTAACAAATTTTGCAATTCAAGGTAAAACCTCGCACATAAGAATTTTCTGATTTTAATTATTTAGCACTTTACAAAAATATGCGAGGTTTAACGACGTAGTTTTTAATAGCTACTTTCAAGAGGAATCAACGTTAATCAACCTTATTTTAAAAATCCTTTGTTTCTGTATTCCACATCTTGAAATCTCCAACTAAAAATTTATGAAATGAAAATACGCACTTTCAGGTTGCGCCTTAAAAACTCTTAAATGAATCCTGTATACACACCGTGTGTGTGCACGCGTGTGTGTGTGTGTGTATATATATATATATATATATATATATATATATATATATAGAAAAGCATATATATATATATATATATATATATATATATATATATATATACACAGTTATGTATGAAATATAGAAACTTACTGTCAAAATAATTTTGATATTTTTTTCATTACGACATTTTCATGTGGGAAATATATACCCTAACATTTCACGTGAAAATATAAGATTTCCAATCATGACATGCGACACTTGATTGTGTGTGCCTACAAAAGTTTTACCTGTACCAATAAAAACTAGCGCTTTGTCAGCAGTAACAAATAAACAGAAACGACATTACGTTTCAGCTATGCAAATTTGACTTAACGCCGTTCACGTCTCTATGAAGTTATTCCACTTACTTCCTTAACAACAAGGATAAACCCGCTGTGACGTACTGCTGAATCAGACTTGCTTTGTGGTCAGATATGATCAAATAGTTTACAAAATGTCAAACTGTATCCTACCGCTCTTTTAAGACACTGATATTTGTATGATCAGCCTATAAAAGTGAGATGAATTCACAATAAGGGGGTGGGGTCTTGTGCTTAAGAGCGTGTTTAACCTTCTAAGCTTCGATTCTGTGGCAAGTATGGTAAACAATAAAGAAAACAAAATTTTCTTTTCCTGCGTCAATACTGTATATATTTCATTCTGTGGTGCCAAAACATTACGTTGTTTTTTTTTGTACCACACGATGAAATAAATCCAGTATTAACTTAGGAAACGAAATTGTCCTGTATATGGTTCATCTTTAAGATCCAACACTTAGACTGATATTTATGGACTAATAAAACAATGAAAGTAACATGTTTGGATATTTATGGACCAATAAAACGATGAAAGTAACATGTTTGGATATTTATGGACCAATAAAACAATGAAAGTAACATGTTTGGATATTTATGGACCAATAAAACAATGAAAGTAACATGTTTGGATATTTATGGACCAATAAAACAATGAAAGTAACATGTTTGGATATTTATGGACTAATAAAACAATGAAAGTAACATGTTTGGATATTTATGGACTAATAAAACAATGAAAGTAACATGTTTGGATATTTATGGACCAATACACCAAACGGTAAAACAATGGAAGCAACGTGTTTGGATATTTATGGACCAATAAAACAATGAAAGTAACATGTTTGGATATTTATGGACTAATAAAACAATGAAAGTAACATGTTTGGATATTTATGGACCAATAAAACAATGAAAGTAACATGTTTGGATATGTATGGACCAATAAAACAATGAAAGTAACATGTTTGGATATTTATGGACTAATAAAACAATGAAAGTAACATGTTTGGATATTTATGGACCAATAAAACAATGAAAGTAACATGTTTGGATATTTATGGACCAATAAAACAATGAAAGTAACATGTTTGGATATTTATGGACCAGTACACCAAAAGGTAAAACAGTGAAAGTAACATGTTTTGATATTTATGGACCAATACACCAAAGGTAAAACAGTGAAAGTAACATGATTGGATAGTTATGGACCAATACACCAAACGGTAAAACAATGGAAGTAACATGTTTGGATATTTATGAACCAATACACCCAACGTTAAAACAACGGAAGTAAAATGTTTGGATATTTATTGACCAATACACCAAACGGTAAAACAATGGAAGCAACGTGTTTGGATATTTATGGATCAATAAACCAAAAGATAAAACAATGGAAGTAACATGTTTGGTAATTGATGGACCAATACACCAAAAGGTAAAACAATGGAAGTAACATATTTGAACATTTAGGGACCAATACACCAAACGGTAAAACAATGGAAGTAACGTGTTTAGATATTTATGGACCAATAAACCAAAAGGTAAAACAATGGAAGCAACATGTTTGGATAATTATGAATCAATACACCAAAAGGTAAAATTAAAAGAAATAACATGTCTGGATATTTATAGACCAATACACAAACGGTAAAACAGTGGAAGTAACATGTTTGTATATCTATGGACCAATACATCAAAAGGTAAAAGTATGGAAGTAACAAGGTTGGATATTTATGGACCAATACACCAAACGGTAAAACAATGTTTGGATATTTATGGACAAATACACCAAAAGGTAAAATAATGGAAGTAACATGTTTGGATAACCTGCCTTTTTTCATCATTGTGGTCTTAAGGTAAATATGTAAAATTGTTAGGTAAATAGAGGATCATATTGACGTACCATGAAGACAGGGAAGAATACCGGTGTGAGACAGCCAGTATGCCCGACGGAGGATCTACCCTCTCCCAAAATGTATCTAGAGTCAATCTCCTCCCAGAGAACAATCTTTCCATAGGCAATCATTTTCCCCATCTCGGAGTGATTATTTTTCGCATGAGTCTCTGATTTTAATTGAAATTACTCTGAAAACTGTGACGACTGGTTGAGGACGGGTTGAACTGACGAAATCAAATATTAATTGGGAGTGGGGGAAGGGGGCTGGTAACCACGAGGGGTGATTTTGTAACATAGAATTTTTTAGCATTGGCAATTTTGATCTTACCGCTCTCAACCACTCCCGTGGCCTAGTGGTTAGAGCGTCCGCCTCGGATGCAGGAGGTCGTGGGTTCAATCCCCGGCCGGGTCATACCAAAGACTTACAAAAATGGTACTAACAACTGCCTCGCTTGGCGCTCAGCATTAAGAGGTTAGGTTAGGACTGGTCGGCCTGGTGTCAGGATAATGTAACTGGGTGGGACGTCATGCTACATGTCTGCGGCATGATGCCCCAGTGCTAGACATCACTATAAACTGCCACACTGCAGACATCGTAGCGATATGACTGAAAAATTGTTAAAGCTACGTTAAAAATCCAAATCACACGCACGCACGCACGCACGCACGCACGCACACACACACACACACATCTTACCGCTCGTAGATGACAACAAATTCTGACACCTTATAAGGGGGAAAAAACTTTGGGTTTCTGAGCTCACAAAGACTGATAATGCTGACTAACAAGATATCATATGTGGGGTTTATAGGATAGTTTGGTAACGTATAGAAGAGCTAATATCTCGTCTGAGATAGAGTAATGATTCATTTAGACCAACATAGAGGCTTGCTAAACGGAAGTTCCAAATGCCCCCAGACAAGACCAAGTCTCTGATTATATCAAGTATCTGCACGGAAGATTTGCGAGATGATCCGCATGTAATCAAGCCATATAGTTTAGACCTTACTAAAGTCGGCCTACTATACAACCGAAGTAAGACCTTCCGGTCTGCTCCCCGGTTTGCCTTTGCTGAGACTGGTAATTAAATCTAGGGTTTTGAGATGTATTTTTGGTGGTATTCGGTATGCTGATGGAAAGAAAGTTTACTGTCTGAAATAAGCCCTACAAATTTGGTCTTCACTACAACATGGATAATAGAACCGTCGAGACAGAGTTTTAGGTCATCACAAATTCTATATACCGGTAGTCGTCAGAAGTAATGCAAAATGTTTTAGATTGAAAAAGTTTTGCCCCTTTTCCCCTGACCATTTGTGAACCCTATTTAAGTGTATCAGCAGCTGCAGTTCGATAGTATGCATACCCTTCAGTATATAGCAGAACATGATTTCATTGATTTATGACAAGAGTCACTTCCGGATTAAGGCAATTCATTCATGTTTTAATTCGGATTATTGAACAGGGTTATTAAAAATAGGTTGCCACGAATAACTGTTAGGGTCTCGGATGTGCAACCAAAATGTTTTAAGACTGCGTTATTAAACATCAATGGCAAAACGAATGCGTAACCTGGAGATCAGATTGCAAAAAGGAGGGGAGGGGGCTGAAAGGTGTCAGTACCAGTCGGCCAGGTTTACTCTCTCTCTCTCTCTCTCTCTCTCTCTCTCTCTCTCTCTCTCTCTCTCACACACACACACACACACACACACACACACACACACACACACACGAGTAAATACATGCATGCAATAAAAATATATACCATTAAATAAACGCATAATTACATTCATATGTAAACATTATAGATGACAAAATATTCACAAATGTGTTTGCCATGAACTAAGGGTTTACTTTTAGTGCTTTCAAACCTAGAAATGTCGACAACTTGCTGACACGATATATCATGCTCATCTTTCATGAAAACGAATACCTGTGGCATGCTTTTGAAAAGTAATTCGTACCTTGTTCGATAATTATTCTAAAAGCTATAATTTCAGGGTGTCACTACTGCGAGATCAGCTTTCAACACAGTACGAGCTACCAGTATACATTACATGTTACACAATCTCTTCATTCCTTATAGAAGTACGTAAGCTTGATATGAAATCTATAATCAGGAAATGTATCGCAGATACAATATACTTTGGTTTTGTAAAATAAAATAAATAGCCTTTTACCTTTATTTAATAACATTAGTGATTCAAATCCCCGCTATGACTTAATGTACACTGAAAATTCAAATCGACACATGTTCATGAAATGTATTTCTCTTCAAAACTTGTCTTCTCACAAGAGCTTGTTTTGACACCTAATATCAACACAATCCACTTGTTTCTTTTGTTAGAAATGACACATATAATGGGATCAATATTACAAGAATAGATTTTATGCACACGGTCCTAATATTTACCTTTTATTCACTCTGGGCCATTTTTTTTTTTTACTTCGCGTACCAAATAAACACATCATTCATGCCTACACACTTTATATCGTGCATGCATACACACTTTATATCGGCTATGCAAACACAGTTTATATTGTCCATGCATACACACTTTATATTGTCCATGCATGCACACTTTATATTGTCCATGCATACACACTTTATTGTCCATACATACACACTTTATATTGTCCATGCATACACACTTTATAT
>JAECUM010047633.1:0-41623 GCA_016617855.1 Megalonaias nervosa
CTCGATGACGTAGGACATACCACTAAAGTCTCGATCACGTAGGACATACTACTAAGGATTCGATCACGTAGGACATACTACTAAGGACTCGATGACATAGGACATACCACTAAGGATTCGATGACGTAGGACATACTACTAAGGATTCGATGACGTAGGACATGCTACTAAGGACTCGATCACGTAGGAAATACCACTAAGGATTCAATCACGTAGGACATACTACTAAGGACTCGATGACGTAGGGCATACTACTAAGGACTCGATGACGTAGGACATACCACTAAGGACTCGGTGACGTAGGACATACTACTAAGGATTCGATGACGTAGGACATACTACTAAGGACTCGATGACGTAGGACATACTACTAAGGACTCGGTGACGTAGGACATACTACTAAGGACTCGATCACGTAGGACATACCACTAAGGATTCAATGACGTAGGACATACCATGAAGGATTCGATCACGTGGGACATACTACTAAGGACTCGATCACGTAGGACATACTACTAAGGATTCAATGACGTAGGACATACCATGAAGGATTCGATCACGTGGGACATACTACTAAGGACTCGGTCACGTAGGACATACCACTAAGGATTCAATCACGTAGGACATACTACTAAGGATTCGATCACGTAAAACATGCTACTAAGGACTCGATGACGTAGGGCATACTACTAAGGATTCGATGACGTAGGACATACCACTAAGGATTCAATGACGTAGGACGTACTACTAAGGACTCGATGACGTAGGACATACCACTAAGGATTCAATGACGTAGGACATACCATGAAGGATTCGATGACGTAGGACATACTACTAAGGACTCGATGACGTAGGACATACTACTAAGGGCTCGATGACGTAGGACATACTACAAGGATTCGATGACGTAGGACATACTACTAAGGATTCGATCACGTAGGACATACAATGAAGTACTCGATCACAAATGGGCATACCACTATGGATTTGATCATGCAAGACCTACAACTAAAGACCTTTAAAAGTTGTCAGAAATATCCAATGTATTAACATTATTAAGGTATGTTCTAGATGTATTTGTGCAAATATTCATCGGAAGGAAATAAATTTAATGCGAAGATGAAAAATTTATCCGATCTCATACCAGAAGAAAGACCGGGCCGCTGTTTGTTTCAACCAACTACTTAATGAGACGAAATGTAGTGGTTACGTAACTTACATAGTATTTGCTAAGTCAAGAGAACTACAAGTAATGCTGTAATTTGCTATTTATAGGATTTCTTGCGCATTTAACTTGGATTTTGTTGCAGTCATGTTCTTGTTCCTGAACATTAATTCAACGTAACCTATACAAAGATAAGAAGACCGCTTCGGTGGCCTAGTGGTTAGAGCGCCCGCCTCAGGTGTGGGAGGTCGCGGGTTCGAACCATGGCTGAGTCATACCAAAGACTTACAAAAATGGTACTATCAGCTGCCTAGCTAGGCGCTCAGGATTAACAGGTTAGTGTTATAACTAGTAGGCCTCATGTCAGGATAATGTGACTGGGTGGGACATCATGCTTCGTGTCTGCGGCATGATGCGCCAGGCTAGACATCACTATACACGGCCACACTGCAGATATCGTAGCGATGCAAAATTGTTAAAACTACGTTAAAAATCCAAATCACACACACACACACACACACACACACACACACACACACACACACACACAAATATAAGAAATATAATGTGTAAAGAAGAAAAGTGAAAAAATTACATTATGTCAACATAAACGAAAGAAAATGTTTCGTTACGTTCGATGTACCCATGTACCCATGCCCCACTTACCATTGTGTCCCTTACTTTTTTTGTTATAAATAATGATTGTAAGTGCGATAATAATTAAAAGCAAAATTGCAAGGAGAAATCGTCGTTTGACATCAGTTTTGATATGCAACTATTCTGGAATCTAGTGAATTGACAACGTCGTTTCTGTCATTTACTTAACTGACGATACTTCTGCCTACGTCTATTTTGTAATCTAGTTAACTGACTTGAAACTTCTGCCAACGTCAGTTTTGTAATCTAGTTAAATGACTTGTAACTTCCACTAACATCTATTTTGTGATTTAGTTAACTGACTTGAAACTTCTGCCAACGTCAAGTTTGTAATCTAGTTAACTGACTTGAAACTTCTGACAACGTCTATTTTGTAATCTAGTTAACTGACCTGAAACTTCTGCCAACATCTACTTTGTAATCTAGTTAACAGACTTGATTCTTCTGCCAAGGTCAATTTTGTTATCTAGTTAACTGATTTGATACTTATGCCAACGTCTATTTTGTAATCTAGTTAACTGACTTGATACTTCTGCCAACATCTACTTTGTAATCTAGTTAACAGACTTGATTCTTCTGCCAACGTCAATTTTGTTATCTAGTTACTGATTTGATACTTTTAACAACGTCGTTTCTGTCATCTAGTTAACTGACAATACTTCTGCAAATGTCTATTTTGTAATTATATTAACCGACTTGATACATCTGACAACGCCTATTTTGTAATCTAGTTAACCGACTTGATACTTCTGACAACTTAGTAAGGATCAGTTTCAGACCATGTGTAGAAGACGTTACAAAATTTGTGTTATGCAATATTTACAATCGTAAAGAAAACAAAGAAATAGCAGATATCCAAAACAGCAAAAACTATTTTATCCATCAATGCTTATTACTTGTGCTTTCTTATATAAATTTGCATAGAAGAAAACTTTGAGCTTCATTTCAACATTTTCCTACCATGTTTAAATTACAATTTTCTATAACCCTTTCCAAGCAGGTACGGTATCGCGTGGCGGTTTAAAGACAAAGTAGATGAAGATAATAATTTTGCCGATTTTTAAATACAGCAATTATAGGACGTCATCAATTTTAATCCTTATGGACTTTATATCCATAAAGAGTTGTTTTCAATCATGCTATCGCAAAACTCATTCCCCGTTGTGATATGAATCATGAAATGGACGTCTATGAATAGAATCACGGTAATTGGGAGGTAAACTAAATGTAACCCACATTACTCATTGAAGATGGGCTATTAGATCGGTAATTACCTGCTGTCTGACATTTATTATCAGGAAAAAATGGCAGGAGATAATTATGGGATGACTCATTTCATAAATACTATATACAATGTTTTGTGTCCTGCTACCGCTATCCAACAGCGTGTGGGCAACATTTCATTATATGGTTTTGTTGCTGCATGGCTTTATTGCCTGTTCTTGATGTCTGATACAGCCCTAATTATCACGGATGTATGGAGAGCGACGCGTAGACAATCATTTATTTAGCGTTCGTTGTTATTTATTTCATCTAATAACCTACGGCTTGCCTGCTTTTAAATTTTCTCTTCTGTTTGATGAGACCCGTCCTCAATATCACTTTAAGAATAGCCATTAGTCTACGTAAGTCAATTTTGTCAGCAAGATATTTGTTTGTAAACAGTTTTCCTTTTGAACAATCTCTTTTTACACCTGAGACAAAATTTGTGCTTGCATTTCCTTCCTTTAAATATTCAACAATCTTCAAATGATCAGCGTCAACATTTTTAATCTTTTCTTTGATTCCATATAAATTTTCAAGAATTTAACATCATTACTTTGTAACTTTGACTTTGTAGTACTTCACTTTTAAATTTATTTGGAATGGTTGATTTTTTAAAAAAATGTTTGTTTGTGCACATTTTTTAATTTACAGTTTTAGAATTTTACTTTTAATCGGCACCATATCTTCAATATGGTACTGATATATGCATACACTCCTGTACTTCTAAATCTTCTGCACAAGAAGCTGCTTTTGCTTATTATTATTATTATTATTATTATTATTATTATTATTATTACCATTATAATTATTATTATTATTATTATTATTATTATTATTATTATTATTATTATTATTATTATTATCATGATCATCATTGCTATTATTATTATTATTATTATTATTATTATTATTTTTATTATTATTATTATTATTATTATTATTATTATTATTATTATTATTATTATCAATATTATTATTATTATTATTATTATTATTATTATTATTATTATTATTATTATTACAGGATATGAGACTAAGAACAGAGACTGTACTTTTTGTCACTGGAGTGCTTCTGTTGACTCTTTGTAAGTCAGATGCCGCAGCTGTTATTAAAGTAAATGAAACTGTAAGTACTTTTCTTCTCAAATCCACAAACAGTACTGTACAAGGCATCTCATTAATTCCGGTACAATTTTAAAATGCACATACCACTGACACTGTAACGTCATATTTTAATTATGTATGCATGGTTGAGATTGTATTGAGGCAAGGCGATCGATGTCGTTTGCCTGCGGACCCAGTTTCGAATCTCGGCGAGTACGAAGTAAAATTCCCTAAACTTTATGATAATGATATATATATAACTGGCGATACTGCACATGCATCCAGGTAAAAGTTTAATTATCTACTGCAATACTGATATGTTGTTTAAAACAAAATGCATATATGAAGCATACCTCAAATAATATGTGATATAAAGATCCAAGCAAGCCAGTAAAACAAAATGCATATATGAACATATCTCTATAATATGTAATATAAAGATTAAAACCAAGCCAGGAAAACAAAATGCATATATGAAGCATACCTCTATAATATATGTGATATAAAGATCCAACCAAGCCAGCAAAACAAAATGCATATATGAAGCATACCTCTATAATATATGTGATATTAAGATCCAACCAAGCCAGCAAAACAAAATGCATATATGAAGCATATATGTCAGTTACCTTCATGTGTCAGCTCCCTCCATGTGTCATTTATCTCTTGCAAGTGTTTTGAGTTATTGGCTGCACATACGTGGCCAAATCGTTTGAATAAAACTAGTTTCACAATTTTATTTAATGCATCAGCACGACAACTGGTAAATGTTATGGTCATCTTCTGAAGATGTGAAAAAAAACAAAATACTTCTTGCTACAGTAACTGAAAATCTTTTAGTTCTTAACCTTGTAGCTTAACGCAGTATTAAATAAATTGACACTGCATCTAACTCTCACGACAGATTGTACTGAAATTTTATGATATTTTGGACACCACCTGAATATCATCATATTCATTGAATTACGATTATTAGTACATTATTAATGAATGAAATAAATTATTTATCATTTTTTATTTACTTGCCCGATTTATTTGCCATTTCATATTTCTATTGTTTTTAGAGTGCTTAGAACTTACGTATGTCTGTCTGTATGTCTGTCTGTCTGTCTGTCTGTCTGTATGTATGTATGTATGTGTGTGTGCGTGTATGTATGTATGTATGTATGTATGTATGTATGTATGTATGTATCTGTGGATGTATGTATCTATGTATGCACCTATGTATGTATCCATTTGCTTAATTAACGCATTAAAGCAACTTCTTTATGAAGTGAAGTTTGTTGTATTAAACCAATTAGTCATGGTAAGTAACGGATGAATATTATAATCTGCATTGAATTGGATGTTGACACACAAAGCTAAAAATCTTGAAATGCATAAATGAAAACGCATGCGCATCATTATAATTCTATCCTTGCATTCGTATCATTGAAGATCCATCCCTGCATATACATAATTATAGATTTATCTCTGCGTTATTCAACATAAGGAAAACCTTGACTGCAATATGCATTTGGTAGGGATTGGTTTTATAAATACAATAAGTCATAGTTAATTTTCATTTTCCTGGCAATTTTCATCATTCAACAATATATCACATTAGTTTTTGTTGTTGTTGTTATTGTTGTTGTGTGTTTGACGCCATTTATTAGCACACCGTGCATAGCGACCAGTTGTAGGAAGAACCTGGGAAAACCCCAGTAAGGATCATTAACCTACTGGCTACTGGTAAGCTTTCTCGCATAACCACATTGGCTGAGCCCGAGACTCGAACCCACGCAGACAGAAATGAGACGGCAGTGATCTGTATTGGTGAGCGCTTTAAACCACCAAAGGTCCCTATATCATCGGTAAAAATGCAATTTAAATGTACATTATAAAATAGGTCATATTGCCAAACATTCATTAAAAACAGACCTTACGATAATTGATCATTATATAAAATTACAAAGATTTCTAACAACTGAATAATCATTTAATTTGTACATACTTGACCTGAACCAAAACTTGACGATCTATTTATTTCGAAGCACTTAGAATCATTACAATCGATAACAAAGTGACTTTTGTCTTCGATTACAATGCAAAGGGACATAATCCCTCACAATCGATGACAAAATGATATTCGTCTTTGAGTATATTGCAAATGGACATAATTCCTCACAAAAGATGACAAAGTGGTATTCATCTTCGAGTACTTTGTGAAGGGACATAATTCCTTACAATCGACATTCCACATTCTTAGATATGCCATCAAATATACACAAGAATATGTGCATACAAGCAGTACCAAAACCTTTAGAGACCTGTCCAGTACCAAAACCCTTAGAGTACCAAAACCCTTAGAGGCCTGTCCAGTACCAAAACCCTTAGAGGCCTGTCCAGTACCAAAACCCTTAGAGGCCTGTCCAGTACCAAAATCCTCAGAGACCTGTCCAGTACCAAAATCCTCAGAGACCTGTCCAGTACCAAAACCCTTAGAGGCCTGTCCAGTACCAAAACCCTTAGAGGCCTGTCCAGTACCAAAAACCTTAGAGACCTGTCCAGTACCAAAATCCTTAGAGACCTGTCCAGTACCAAAACCCTTAGAGGCCTGTCCAGTACCAAAACCCTTAGAGACCTGTCCAGTACCAAAATCCTTAGAGACCTGCCCAGTACCAAAATCCTTAGAGGCCTGTCCAGTACCAGAATCCTTAGAGGCCTGTCCAGTACCAAAATCCTCAGAGACCTGTCCAGTACCAAAACCCTTAGAGGTCTGTCCAGTACCAAAACCCTTAGAGGCCTGTCCAGTACCAAAACCCTTAGAGGCCTGTCCAGTACCAAAGCCTTAGAGGCCTTTCCAGCAAATGCGTATTGTGCTTAATTAAATGAACCACCGGAGGTAAAAACAATGCCAAGAAAAAAGTTTGGCCATCTTTTGACTGCGAATGACCTTCGAAATGTCTTATTTGTATTTACTTATAGGTGTTATTTTTAACAATAGTTGCGAATAGTGTCCAAATCATTTTATAAACCTACTTAGTTTTATGTTTAAGAAAAATATTGCTATATCATCTACACAAAGAATCAGCAGCAATTTCAATGTAATTAAATATAACCATTCAATCTTTTCAATGTAATTAAAAATATCCATTCAACCTTTTCAATGTAATTAAAAATATCCATTCAACCTTTTCAATGTAATCAAATATATCCATTCAACCTCTTCAATGTAATTAAATATATTCCCTCAATCTCTTCAATACAGTTAAATATACCCCATAAACCTCTTCAATGTAATTAAATATTTCCCTTAACGTCTTCTAAACCATGAACAACTTATCAAATGAAAGTCATATAGTAATAAATATTCAACATAGCGTATTTCAGTTACATGAATAATAGTAGAAATTTCAGTAATTTGTACCAAAGTTTATCTCCTCCAATATAATCATAAACTTCTGTAAAATCAACAAAAGCGCACATTAGTTTATTCTCTTTTATACCGAACTTGCACAATAATTAATTACGCCATGCCATATAAATATGTTATCTTTAGTAGGCGTATTTTCTCCCATTCAGCCTGAATTTGAATATAAATAGGACACATAGATGTCCACTGCACAAGTCCATCACTATGAACGCGTCATTATGTATCCGGGGTTTACGATTTCCACACACGAAATGTATAAATTGTTTTGGGGGCCAATATGTGTCTGGACGTTACAATCTCAACATATTGTATACATGTACATGTATTTTCTGGAGTATCGATGTGTATTATGTGCTAGTGTAATCTATCGAACACTGTTGATTGACTTCCATTCTGACAACTTGTCTTCGGGTATTGCATGCAATAAGTACAGACAAATATCTCGATTAGTTTGAAAATGCCTACATTTTATTCTGACACATAGCAACTCACCAGAATAAACGTGAATGAAATGAAATATGTTCCACTTGAATTTCCATGATAAAATACGAAGAGTATTTCCCGTCATCCGTGGGATCCTTTTAGCAGTCCCTCCCCTCCCCGGGAGGTCTTTATAGCAGTCTTTTACCTAACATACATATGCAGAGAAAAATTACTGACTGTTTTCAAAAGAGATAATATTTTTTTACTAGTTTCTGGAAATAAATTGCATCATTCATGTCTAAGGACAATTTAAACGCTGGACATTCTAAATTGTTTGTAGTTTTGGTAACTTCACCATGAAAATTCCAAAGTGCAGTATGTAATGTTATCTACTACTTGTAGCCATACTGTGTTCAATATGGTTCTTGAAAGCTTCTTTGTTTCCGGTAAAGAAAAAGAAAATTTTCATCAAGTAATCATGATGTTTCAAAGAAGCCAAATGATTGTTGTTAGGAAACAATAAGCAATGCGTTTCGGATAATTGATTCTGACCACACAATGGATGCTCCATGATTGCCTCATCCCAAAATGTCGTAAAACTGAATACAATAAATAACTGAATTTTCAATCTTCAGCGATCAATTTGCAGCCTCTATTTTGATGTGGAGGGTAGGGTTGCCATGGATAAACCAACCAAGCTATATGATATTGACATTCAATTTCTAACACTGAAAGTGATACCTCTGGTATTACGCTTTTACGAGTTGTTTACACAAGAATTTAATAAATGATTAAACCAAAAACAACCGTGGATAGTTGTAAATGAAAAACGGCATATGTTTTTTTTTTTTTTTTTTTTTTTTAAATTGAGAAATCAGATTTAGCGTAAAAAGCATTTCGTAGACTAATTCATTTCCACCTGGACCTAGACACGGTTTAGCCAAATGTACCCCGCGATAACTATTCAAACCTATTTACACTTTAACAATGAATTTTAGTCCAGTCCAGACCATATGCTTTGCTTGCCACAGAAGTTTAACATGAAAGTCCAGACAATATGCCTTGCTTGCCACTGACGTTTAAGCAGTGTATGCACTATATATGGTAAAAATGATATTTTTTTAAATTTTTTTTACATGAACCGTATAATTCTAGAAGGCCAGTTTGCAGATACAAAATACGCAAGAAAGAGTACTGTTTCAAGGTGGGAGGGTGTAGTTTTGCCATTTCCATAACAAGTTTTCATCATGTTAATTATTGTTAGTTTTGTCACATGTTCTGAGAAAGAAACTAACATTGCAAAGATTCCTGATAATGTCTTTAAAATCTATCGAGAAAGCGTGCCAATTGGATAAGTTAATATTTCTGATATTCAGGACGTAAATTTAGTTAGCGACTTCGGTGCTTTTTCAGCATTAAGCAGTTGATCTTTCGTCATTCTTCCATGTGTTGTGGTAAATCTTGTTAACTACTTAGGATTAGGGACAATATCGACAAAGACTCCTTAGTGTTCTCTTATAACACAGGGTGGTTGTAATTTCCTTTCTGCAAGTTAAATAAGCTGAAATCTGACGAAATAATGGATCAATTTTCATAATGCTGAAATCTTGATCTCCCTCCGGAAGTCATTCCATCACTGTTTGTCCTGCAAAAATCGAGAAGTTGAATATTCTTGGCGTCCTTAATCCATCTCTTTCTTTAAGTAGGTTCAATAACCACAGTGGGGATATTTGGAATCACTTATCCACAAACCCATATGCCATGCACGAAGCTAGGTCTAAAATTGCATTAATGACTCATCGGAATAATTAATGGTTAATTATCATGTAAACATTCAGTTGTCATAGCTACGGTCTAATTACGCTGCACAATTTATCTTAGAATCGAGCATTATCGTTCCTAACTTCGATTACCACAGACATTAACAGGCTGGTCACATCGATGTGTGTTTATTACCTTATTATACATCTGACACCGGAAGGGGGTGTAAAGGGATTCTCGAGTCCATAATCACGTTAGCGCAACCAGCCACAGAGACTTTGATGGATTGGCACGAGGCATAGCAAATGGAATGGTCATCACGTGAAGATACTCATGTTGTCAAATCACTTTGCCCCACAATTTTAAGAGTTACTGATTTATTTTACTTGCAGCTGAGTGCAATGAGTGACAAACTGTGACAAAAGATGCGCATGCCAACAAATCATTTGCTCCTGCAGTGTTTGTGAGAGTTATTGCATTTGTTCATTTGCAGCAGAATGCAATGTATGACATTATCGCGTGCAAGCAATTGTAACGCAGCTAGGCTCTCAGATTTTAATGGATGACCATGAACTTGAAAATGGCATAAGCATCATCTAACAATGGGTGTAGCAATAAATCATTGTGTTCCTGCGGTTGCTGCTATAGTTATTCCTCATTATGTATTGGAACCTGCGTAGTGTATGACAGAATTTAACTATTTTTACAGTTTTCAATTTATCTTGATCACCTTGAAACGTTGTATCTGTTATGCTCATCATCTGGACATGCGCACATCAACAAATTTCTGTTTTCCCCTAGCTTTTATTGGAGTTATTGCCTTCTTGTTTTATATTTGAATGCAGCTCATGACCGAAATTAGTCTTGTAGTCTTCCATGGACCACTGTGCAATTTAATACATATCATCTTTATAAACTCTTCTCGACTAATCAGCTTGCTCCTGCGATTTTTACTCCTTTTTCTCTTCTTTGTTTCTCTGTTTGCTTGGAGCTGGATGTGGTACATGTCATGATCTTGTCTATACAACTACTTTCATTGTTTTAAATGAATCCGTGAAACTTTTTAACTCGGTGTTCTAGCAATGTTTATCACAGTTATTGACCTTTCTGTCTTGGAACTGAAAGCAGAGTAAGGTAGAGTCTTGGGTTTTGTTTTTAATGGATTGCTATAAACTATGTAGATATATGCACATGTTATGGTCATCATAGATTGAAAAGTCTGTATGCTCTTTTGATTTTGTTAAAAGCTATTGCCTTTTTGATTGTTAAAAGCTATTGCCCTTTTGATTTTGATAATAAATCTACTGCGCTTTTGATTTTGCTAAACGCTATTGCTCTTTTTTGAATTGGTAAAACTATTGCCCTCTTGATATTGGTAAACGTTATTGCCCTTTTGATATTGGTAAAAGCTATTTTGGTAAAAGGTGTTGCCCTTTTGATTTTGGTAAAGGTTGTTGCACTTTTGATTGTTAAAAGCTATTGCCCTTTTGGTTTTGCTAAACGCTATTGCTTTTTTGATTTTGGTAAAACTATTGCCCTTTGGATTTTGATAAAACTGTTGCCTTTTTGATTTGAGTAAAAGCTAATGGCCTTTAAAAGCTACCGCCCCTTTGATTTTGGGAAAAGGTATTGCTTCTTTAATTGCGGTCAAATATACTGGCCTTTCCATTTTGCTAAACGCTATTGCCCTTTCGAATTTGGTAAAAGCTATTGTCCTTTTGATTTTGGTTAACGCTATCGCCCTTTTGACCAACAGATGCATGCAATAAATAAATATATCCTTTTACTAGATTCCTGTAGAAGTAAGTATATATTATGGTCATCATCAGAAAATATGCCAGTTTATCAATCACTCATACTGTTGCCTAGCCATCATTATACTCATGCTGTTGTCTAGTCATCATTATAAGCATGATGTTGCCTGAAAAGCCAATAATATTGCTAGACGAGTTATTATTACACCCATACCATTGCCAGACGAGTAATCATGCCAGAAGAGTCATCATTACACCCATACCATTGCCAGACGAGTCATCATTACACCCATACTGTTGGCAGTCATGCCGTTCTTTAACTTTGAACTCGTCTCTATTATGGTGTAGCAGTGGTGTACGGGAGAGCTGGGGTATATTTAGGTGAGCAAATAAGAAATATGAATTCTAAATAAAGCGAGGCACCGAGCCTAGTGAATGATTCCATATTTGATTGAAAGCGGCATATGATGGAAGAGATCAACAGTCCCATCCCTACCCAAACTGTAATGTATAGTAGTGACATCTGCTTCCTGTCCAATTGATTCACCATGTAAATCAGCATTTTAAACTAAGGTCTGAGACAAACACATGCAAAGTCAAAGTCAGGAAACGTTGGCGATATGTTAGTTTCTTACTTCAGTTATTGATGTTCTTATGTGATATTTTTGCATACGTTTTGGAGAGTGACCTAAACTGTAATTATAGTTGCATGGAATTAAAATTTATTTCTTGGAAACCATATGTGAAATATCAGAACAGCAATTCTTAACTTAATGATGACGCTCAAGTCTACAACAAAGGACGAGCATGTTATCGATTTTATATCCAATATGGTTAGGATTGTTGGAAAGAAAAGAAAAGAAAAACATTTAAAATTAAAATAATTTAAGTCTTTTTTAGTATTCATATTGCTTTAAGTTCACTGATATTGTTTTTCGTATACCTTAGAAATCTTGTAACTGCCATCATGAATTATAGACTTAGTTACTAAATGTGCGACATTTGCATAGAACACGGTCATCCTCACGATTTCATCATAAAAATAGCTATATAGGAACAAGAGTCCCAAGTGGGCCTGAGAACGCTCAACTACCAGACACTTATCCAAAAGCCATACGCAAGAGCATTTGTCTAGGTTAACTTGATGCTTGCAGACTTATTAGCGTTTTATATACTTAGTAACGGCAACTATATTTGATGACGAATTGGTATTATTTGTACAAATATAGAATTGTATTAATAGCAGGAATTTCTCTTTCTTTTTGGTCAGATTTGTTCAAATTTCTTTCAGCTGTTTTTGAGTTTAGGTTTAGTAACTGCACCCATTATCAAAGTATACCAGCATCATTTTATATAAAGGAGCCTTTCAAAGCTTTTTTTTTAATTTGTAGTAACGGTAGACATACTTATTTGTGAATTGACATCTTATTTAGAAAACTGAAATAGACTTTATTCCAAGAGATGTTTTATCAGATTTGGTCGATTGTCTTGGCTATATTTTCCATATTACAATTTAAGATTTCACTTTCCCTCTGATTACAGTTAATTTGTACTTTAAACGGTGGATAAGTTTTGTCGGGTTTTAGTTCCCAATGAAAAACGTCATCTTACATTATTTATTGATGATTTTAAACAGTACGAAGATTCATTTGTCTTACATCTTTATTAGCGTCCTGATGCCGACAAGATTGAGTGTCCGGCCTTTTCAGTATGTGCGGATATGTGGAAAGTCTGGCGCCAGCTGGAAGATGGAACGGAGGTTCCGGAAGAGAGGGTTATTTACAACTGCAAATGTCCAGATAACGATCAGTGCGATGGATTGGTTGTGAGGGATACTGTCAAACACTCGTAAGTTTAAAAGGAGCTAATTCCAAAAATATATGTTTTTTACTATAGGTTCAGCATAAATAGCAAAATGTCAGGACGTAAATAAGAATCGTTAATTAGCGGCAGATAGTACAATACATTTTAACCAATTTCTTTCCATCCATCACTGAAGCTTATCGGTTTATTTCTTAAAGATTAATAAACCAGACACAAAGATCGGACTCATCAGCTTGTATTCTTGGAGAGCATATATCATATGGAAAACATTTTTTGCTTCCAGCCAAATGCTTTATTGTATTCACTCGCATATCACACACGGCCGAATGCGAACAGCGTGTAACCAGATCTACAGCCACACCATACATATTGCGATAGCATGTCACAGTGAATGTTGTTAGATGTATTTATCATTTACAGAGAATAGAGATAAATCTGGGTATATGCGCTATACAGTAGACTGCCTGTTAAATACAGGCAAACATAAACAAAGCTAAATACAGTCCATACTATTATGAAACCTATTCAGAAAAGGCACAATACAGACAAAAAATTGCAATTTTCACAGCCAGAGTAGCTACCTCGATCGCAAACAACGCCATTATAGTTAGGCGTTTTATCTACACAGTGGTCTAGTTGAAAAACCTTACTTTCCTGTTTGTTTCTTTTAAGTTTCCGGTTTCTTGAATGATTTACTCCAAAGTGTATTTCAGCTGAAACTACATTTTTAGAGTAAACATAAAGAAAAGAAAGAAAGACAGAAATCTATGGAGAATAAAGTGACATCATTCAATTCAAATTTAAAATCTACGTTTAATATTTATAAATGCAATTTTTTTAAATAATGCACGAAACACAAACAGTTCTTTTCAAGAGACATAATGAAAACCATTTCCGTGTCACCCTGAAATACGGTTGTCGTTATTGCGCATCCGTAGATTTTGAGATGCGCTCAGTTAGTGCACGTAACATATTTCAGCCAGTACACGCGTCTGAATCTTTGATGGTTTCTTCGAGACCTTGCCGTAAGTAATAGCAAGTGAAATTTGAGGTGCGCGATACGAGCTCTCATAGTCAATGAAATTTGCGAGGCGCAATTCGAGTTCTCATCGTCACGCATAGTTCATAGATAGTGGTCCAGTTGAACCCCCCACCCCCGTTTCCATTCTTCTCAAGGTTTATTTCGAATATGCACTTCCATAGAGAAAGCAAAATTTCAGAATAGTAAATTCAGTGAAGGCAAGGAATTTTAATTTCCAACTACAAAGTTTCGACGTAAACATATTTGCGATATGTATGAAAGGAATTAATATTACACGCATTGTAAAATGACAGCACTCTCTCATTACACCAACATTTCTCATCATGGGGCTGAATATCTGGAGCTGAGACGCATCAATTTCATTCTCAATTTTCTTTCGGGCGATACCATTAAAACACATGTGTGTCCCTTAGTACTTTTAAGACTGCACGATTGTAATTCATTTCTATATCGTTCGCCTCAGTATCTGCTATAGGAACTTCAAAAAGTTATTAAAAAACACGGCTGCTCGGGTTATCTTTAGAGAGCAAAGAAATGAGCACACCTCCCCTTGCTCTGTAATCTTCACTTTCAACCGTTCGATCCAGATTCAAACACAAATCTGTTCACTATGCTACATTTCGTTGACTGTCTCCAGTCCAATATACCTATTGGACCTTACCCATGTGTACACCCCATCTGGTACCTTACGCTCCTCTTCCGACACTCGTATTCTCAAACTGTTAAAACGAAGTCATACAGATAACGTTCGTTGGCGTACCAGGGCAAAGTTACTTGAAACGAATTACCTTGCTATAAATGTTTGGAAGTAATACCATGTTGTTACTCGCAAGGGTCTCAAACCGAGCTAACCAAATATAAGCATGAGCGTGGCTTGAAGTTATTTTCTCCTAAGTAGTATAGTGAGGCACCCTAGCGACAATGGGAATTAGCATTACGGGACCCTACTTTGTACCCTGGCGACAAGATTTCTAGCCACAAAATATCAGCCTGGGCAACCCTAGCGACAATGGGAATTTTGTATAGGGACAATAGGAATGGAACAGGTAGGGTGACGTCACGGTACTGGACACTTGTAACAATGTAGCAAGTGGCTGACCTAAATACACGCAGCTACTCTAGGTAGAGACAAATACAATAGAGAGACAGAGACATAGATAAACACATATATAACACATATATAGGCAAAGTGAGAATAAATATCTTTTCGAGGCATAGGAAGTGACCCTGAAAAGGACCTTTGGTTTTTTCTTCTATTTTCTCCAGTTCTTCCACCAGCTCTTCACTTTTCCAATAATTCCTTTCTCCTTCTTCTTCTTCTTCTTCAGCTATCCTGTCAGTATGTCCCATTGCTCTAAACATTTCCTGTACCTTCATCCAGTTTTGATTTAGTCTTTCAAACTCTTCTTTTCTCTTTCTCTTTTCTTTCTCCTTTCTCTCTTTTGTCCATGTGTCTTTTATTTTCTTTACCTCTTCTTCCATTACGTTTTTCATCTTGTCTTCTGCTTTTTTTAACTGTTGTAATCCCCACAAGATAAAAGACCACTCAGTAAAATTTGCTTGGTCTTTTAAAAAACACCTCACTTGGATTACATTATCAAGTGCTTCCTTCAATGTCCCAACTCGTACATACTTTGGCTTTATGAATCCTCTTATTTTTTCCACCACTTCTTCTATCATTCCTGCCACCTGATCCCTGGCTACTTTCAGGCTAGTGACTTGACTGGTCACAAAGTCTTGGCTGTCTTGATAGCGCCATTCTTTTTCAAGCCTTTCCACCACGTAGGCTGCATCCATCATCCAAAAATAACTGTGTCTTAATTGGTTAAACAATTCCATCTTGTGTTGACTAGTCAACGCGGGTAGCCAGACTGACAAGCGTTCCGCGTTATATACGTCAAGCACGGACGTGAACGAAAACATCCCTTACACTCACTTCACATATTATCTACTATCCACACAAACGAATGAGAACTCATGAAACATACACATATATACTATCCACACAGGGGCCCCGAGTGGCCGAGTGGTCTAAAGCGCTGATCGTTACGGATCACTGCCATCTCACCTCTGTCTGCGTGAGTTCGAGTCCAGGCTCGGCTAACGTGGGTACGTGAGAAAGCCTGCCAGTAGCTTCTCGTGGGTCGGTGGTTCTTCCCGGGGTTTTCCAGGGTTCTTCCTCCACCATTAATACTGGCCGCCATGTATAGCCTATCTAGTGCTGAAAAATGGCGTTAAACCCTATAACAACAACAACAACTATCCACACAAACGAATGAGAATGCATAAAACATACACATATATACTATCCACACAAACGAATGAGAATGCATACAACATACACATATATACTATCCACACAAACGAATGAGAACACATTAAACATACACATATATATACTATTCACACAAACGAACGCGAATGCATAAAACATACCATATTTACTATCCACACAAACGGACGCGAATGCATAAAACACACCATATATACTATCCACACAAACGGGAAGAGAAGATACAACACATATATATACTATTCACACAAACGAACGCGAATGCATAAAACATACACACTATACTATCCACACAAACGGACGCGAATGTATAAAACACACCATATATACTATCCACACAAACGGACTCGAACGCAAACACACACACACACACACACACACACACACACACACACACGCACACGCACACACACACACACACACACACACACACACACACACACAACAGTAAAGAACTGAGTGTTTATAGTCACACTACTTCACATTTTCACAAATTGGCAAATTGAATAGTCTCTCTTTTCTAGAGATCTGGTTAGCCCCGAGAAGGGCTGTATTGTGAACTTCAGATGCACCTGGTTAATGATTACATCTCCCAGGTCGGGCACCACACACGCATTGCCGGCTCCAGTCATTCTCCCAATTAATGCGTATGGTTCCGAGCGCAGACGGGGCTTGAGTGGCCTCATCATCCCAGTTTACATTTTGAAGGATAGCGAAGACTTGTTCCCTCTGTCTTCTCCTATGCCAGACCCGGGGATGATGAGGTCTCTGTGGCTCCCACTCTTGCCGCTGTCTCTCCAATTCCTCCAATGCTTCCTGCTCCCAGTTTTCTGTCTGGAGGACAGCGACTCTTGGTAGAGGTTGTGGCTGACGTTGTTGTTGTGGCTGTGACTGTGTTTGAGGAGGCGGTACTGGTTGTGCAGGTGTACTTATCATTGGCTTCACCCCACACACAGGTCTCATGATGAGGCGAGGCAGGATCCCTCTTTTCTTTTCTTTCTCCTCTTCTTTCTTCTTTTCTTCCTCCTCTTCCTCAAGTCTGGCTTCTTCTGCAACGACCTCCATAGCCAGCTCGTCCAGGAGACGTCTGGCATACTCCAGGTGCATTTGAAGTTCTAAAAACTTAGCAATTCTGCTGCTCATCTTTAGTGTTGATACGTCAACGATGGGTAGCCAGACTGACGAGCGCTCTGATTTATATACTTGAAGCACGGACGTGAAGGTAAACATCCCCTTTCACCAAAACTGACTGACTGAGAAGGATTAAAGCCGCCTATGCTAACTAATAGCTTTTGCGACTCGTTAATGCTCAACTGTTGAGCTTTTTAATTGGTCGGTGTTTCAGAATGATGCCGCAAATACACCGCTTTTATGTACGATAGTCGTACTTTTTAATTGTATGTCAGAAGGTGGAAAGGAGGAAGGGGATCCGGCGGAGGACGCTAACCGCTGATGCCGTGTACGCTCCAAAGGGTCCAGACCAACGTGATTGTATGTAAAATTCTGTCCAGTTGTGCTAGAGGACGTTCCCTATCCCAATATTGTGTGGGCCACCTGTGCAATTGCTTTAAGTTTCTGAGTTGAAGATTGCATATTTTATCCTTGTGTAGTTGGAATTTTGTGTACTAAGCGTACTTTTAATGGCGAAATTACACCAATCAGCCGGGTGTCAGCAACCCTGTGTGTTTTTTTTTTTGGGGGGGGGTCACGCATTGTTAGTATTAGTTGTTGTTTTTGATGGCGGAGGGACTAAAGGATCAGGGTAGTTTTGTACGATGGTGTTATCGAATGAGGCCTTCTATTGCCAATGGAAGTGCCTCCCTTGTATATAAAAGTAGGGGTGAGAGTAGAGATGGGGGGTGGGGTGGGGGGTGGGGTGGGGGAAGGGGATTCTTGGTGGAAAATCTGTGGGTAACACAGGCTTGTTGTTTCCATGATTCCAACCAGGAGTTGCTAGTATATTTTCCCTAGCACCTGTTTTAGGCCCCTTGTGTTAGTAAAGGTGAGGGTGGAATAAGAGGAAATTGAAGAGAGGGCTTATAGTGGAAAGTCTTTGTTCAACATAGGCTTGTTGTACGCAGGATTCCACCCAGGTGTTCGCTAGTTTGTTTTCCCTAGCGCCTGTTTTGGACCCTATTAGTTAGTGAGGGGGTTAGTAGAGGATGGGTGGAAAGGAGAGCTTTTGTCCGGAAGTGTTGAGCCAGTGCTTGTTCGGTGAGGTGGGCCAGTGCTTGCCCAGGTTTGTGCCAGTGCCTGCACGGGGAGGTGGGCCAGTGCTTGCCCAGGGGAGGGTATGGATTTGAGCCAGTGCTTGCTCTTGTGTGGGCGAGAGCTTGCCCATGGGAGGGACTGGGGTTTGGTTTTTTAGTTTTTGATTTGGAGGGCTAGTGCTTGCCCTGTGGAGGTACTGGTCCTTCCTGGTTCTGTTCTTCCGGTGTTGGAGGGCTAGTGCTTGCCCTGTGGAGGTTCTGGACCTTCCTTGTTCTGTTCTTCCGGAAGGGCTCGTTCTTGTCCGCCAAGTGGAGGTTAATATTCCAGTCGTTTTCCTGTGTTCACTTGGCTGTATTCCCCAGTTGCCTCTCTCTTGTCTTTTGTCTTCCTTGTCTTGATTTGATTATTTTCTGTCAATCGTCAATTTTGAATTGATATTGTGCCCTTTTTGTTTTGTTAATGTCATGCATGGGGGGTGGGATGGGAGATGGGAGGGGAAGATGAGAGAAGAGATAACACACACACACACACACACACACACACACACATATATATATATACATACATACATACAGACACACATACACACATATATCCATATATTCTTAAATATATTTTGTATATATATATATATATATATATATATATATATATATATATATATATATATATATATATATATATTATTATTATATTTTTTTTTCCTTCCCTTTAGTATTAGTTATTAGTTGTTAGTTGATTATGTGTTGGTTAGTGGTTATGTTAGTTATTGTGGTTGTGTGTGCTTTGTTAGTTTGTTTTAGTTGAATAGTGTTGGAGTAGTGTTGATTTTAGTTTGTCGCATGCTATGTACAGAGTGTTTTTTGTGGTGTTGTTTAGTCTATATTATATTGTTGGTTCTGTATGGTTGGCTTTTGATGTCTTGGTCCTGTTTGCCCTTGTTATACTTGCCTGTCCCTCGACGCGATTGTGTTTCCGATTAAACTTATTGGTGTCCGTCTGTGGCGCTGTGCACCCCCTTGTTGTTAAAGGTGAATCTCGATTCCTTATGTGTGTAAGTTCCTTTTTAGGACTCGCCTTTTGGCTTGGCAGTTTTGCCATAGTCCTGCCTCCCTTGTTGTTGCTAGTGCCCTTATGTGTCCTTTTGTCTTGGTATTTTAGTTAAGATTTGCCCGTTAGTTGGTCCTTGTGCCATAGTCTTATTTCCCTAGTTGAATCTGATGTTCAATGGTATTTCTGGCTCCCTCGTTGTTGAGTTTGGTTTTCAATTCCTTGTGCCTTTTAAGGCTGATTTCAGGGCTTGCTTTTAGCTGGCGTTTTGTCATAGTCCTTTTGTGTTTGCATGTTGTTTTACTTACCCTGTGTCCAGCTTAATCCTGTTGTTGTCATTGTTATGATGTCTAGTAGTCCTGGTTCTCTCGTCGTTACCATTGGATTTCGATTCCTTATGCCTTTTAGGTTGGTTTGGGGACTTGTTTTTTAGCTGGAGTTTTGCCATAGTCCCCATTTTAGTCCTGGTCCTGTTGTTGGTATGTTGTCTGGTGGGTAAGTGTATTAGGATTAATTGTTAATTGTTAAGTCTGGTTAATAGGTTAGTAGGATAAGTGGGTGCTGGCGTGTTGGATGGCTGGTAGTGCTAGTTTCTGAGCCGTGGGTCTAGGCTCATTGTCATAGTCCTGGTTTGTTGTGTTGCTGGTGTTTTCCTTTTTGTTTATATGCAACCATGTTTTTGGATCCCCTTTAGGTACGAGATGACGTTTTTGTAGGTAAGTTCTATATTTGTGTTCTTGGTCTTATCCAATATCTCTAGGTATGTTGTTGGTGATCCAATGCGTTTCTGGTATTCTTGGAAGCTGTTCCGCTGCACATTGTAGGTGGCACATGTGTTGAATATGTGGTCGAGCGTTTCTGCTATTGGGCAGTGAGGACAGTTGGTTGTTTGGTTCCCTTGGTCTTTGAGGTACCTTCCGAAGCTCCCTTTCAATACTGTTTTTCCTGTCATGATTCTGTTGATAATCCTTGAGTCATTAACCTCCATGTCCTTTGGGGTAATGATTTTCCTGGATACTTCTTTTTGTAGTTGGTGGAGATGCCTTCCCTTGTTGGAGTTGTTCCATATGTGTTGCCATTTTGTGTTTATTTTCTGTCTAACCTGACTATAGAGTTCTTGGACGCTGTAGGTGAGGGAGTGTGTTTCGTTGTTGTGGAGGTTCTTTTTTGCCACTGTGTCCGCTTTGTCGTTCCCGGGGAGGTTTATGTGTGATGGCACCCAGAGGAATTCAATGGTGTGTTGATTTGTCTCGAGTTCTCGAATATGTTGCATCACTTTCTCGAGCATATTTGCTCTGCTTCGTGTTGCGCCTGTTTCTAACGTTTTGAGGACGCTGAGAGAATCCGTGATGATAACATGGCGCTGCTGGGTTTGAGTTTTGATCCATTTCAGTGCTTCGTTGATTGCCCAAAATTCGGCTGTGTAGATGGAGCAGTCATCTGGAAGTCGAGCTCCAATTTGTATTTGTTGTTCTGGTACCACGATTGCTGCTGCCGTTCTGTTAGGTTCCTTGGATTTAGATCCGTCCGTGTATATTTTAGTGTATTCCGTATATTGGTCCTGGAGTAGTTTTTGAATGTCAAGTAGCATCTTGCAGGGATTTTGTTGTTTGGTTCCGAATGTTTGTGCTATGAGGTTGATGTTTGGGGTATTATTTCTCCACGGGGTGGGGTCCTGGATTTGCCGTTGCTCCGCTTGTATGTCAGTTAATTGGAGTTCTGCGCAGAGGGTATGGACTTTCTTGCTTGCTGGTGGGTTTTGTACAAGTTTTTGATTGAATGATCTTTCGCATAGCTTAGTTAGCGCCTTAGTTGGGTTTGCGTCGCTGTGTATTGAGTTCCTGATGGTATGTCTTAGGATTTGTTCCTCTCTGCGTAGTTGTAGGGGTAGTTCTCCTGTTAGTATTTGTAACTCTTGAAGTGATGTGTTGGGTAGTGTTCCAGTACATAGACGGAGAATTTTGTATTGAAGAGAGTCCAGTTGGGATAGCAGTTTGTTGTTGGCTGATGCGTAGACCTTGGCAGCCGTAGTCCCATCTTGATCTAATTAATGATCGGTATAACATAAGTAGTGTGGGTTGATCAGCTCCCCATGTGGCTCCTTTGAGGTGTTTCAGCAAGATGATGTCTTGTTGTGATTTTCTGACGAGATTTTCGATGTGTGGTTTCCATGTGAGTTATTCATCTAGTAGTAGTCCCAGGAAGTGGGTTTGTTTTACGAACTGGATGGGTGTGCCTTGTAGGTAGAGTTGCGGGTATTTGGGTTTTCGGTTGTTGGGGCGAGAGAAGAGCATCCCGACGGTTTTAGTACTTGAGATTTTAAAGCCCCAGTTATTCGCCCATCTGGTGATGTCGTCCAGTCCTTGTTGTATCTGTGTGATGTGGTGTCTGTTGTTGGGTTTTCCTGCTTTCCAGATTCCGCTATCATCCGCGAATTGAGATAGGTTGATGGTACTATGTAGGTATTCTCCTAGGTTATTGACCATAAGGTTGAATAGAGTGGGGCTTATCACACTTCCTTGTGGGGTTCCGTTGTCCAATGTGTATGTTTCGGAGTATGCATCTCCTACGCGGGTCTTAATTCGTCTTCCTGTGAGGAAGTTGGAGATACAGCGGTGCATTTGTCCTGTTATTCCATATTGGTTGAGTTTGGCAATTAGCCCCTTGGTCCATACTAGGCCGAAGGCCTTTTCTAGGTCGAGGAATATGGCTATGAGATGGCGGTTCTTTTTCCTTGGTGCGTTGAAAGCGAGTTTGATGTCGGCTTCAAGTTTGGTGAGTTGGTCTATGGTAGATCGTTGGGTCTAAATCCGCTTTGATTTTCCGTGTGTAGATGGTTTCGCTCTATTTTGGTGTAGGAGTCTGTTGTTGATCATCGTCTCCATAATTTTGCAGATGGTGTTGGTGAGTGAAATTGGGCGATAGGATGAGGTAAGTTTGGGGTCTTTTCCTGGTTTTGGAATCGCTATTACAATGGCTTGCTTCCAGGTGGTGGGTATGTTGCCAGTGTTCCAGATGAGGTTGATTAAATCGAGGATAACCCGTTGCATGTTGTCAGGTAGGTGTTTGTAGATTTCGTAGCCAAGATTATCCTCTCCCGGTGAAGTGGATTTCTTGAGGCGGAGCGCTTGGTGCCATTCTTACAGTTGGAAGTTGTCGTTGAGCGGTGATATCTCGTTGGTTATCTCCGCAGTCTGGTCCTTAAAGAGATGTGGGTATTTTTGCTCCACCTCTTGGCGTTGTAGCATAAAGGTTTGAGTGTGATTAATGTTGCTGCTCGAGAGTGCAAAGTGTTGTCCTAATTGTTCGGCTTTTTCTTTGTTAGTTTCTGCTCCTGTTATCTGGGGTGTTGTTTTGGGGGGTTTTACCTTTCATGGCTTTGATTTTGTTCCAGAACTTCTTTCGTGGGAGTGGAGTGATTGAGTGTTAAGCAGTAAGCTTGCCAGGAGGCTTTTTTGGCTTGTTTTGTTGTTCTTCTTGCTTTGGCTTCCATTTGTTTGTAGGTGATGAAGTCGGTGGAGAGTTTGGTATGTAGGAGTCCAGTGGCAATGGTGAAAGTTTTCACTTCCACTCGTCGTATCGGATACTTGGCGGTCGTTCTGCTCAAAGTGTGACTGATGTCGCTTCCCACTTTAGGTAACACTTCCACGCGTCGCACGTAAAGTCTGGCTTCTTGTATGATGGTTTTGTAATTGGCATCATCAGCCATCAGATGGAAAGCGGCACTGCTGAGATTCAGTCTCAGGCGGAAATCCACGCCGTTCAGAAATTACTTTTCTTGCAACCACATGTCCAAATGCAAGCGATCATTCAGTTCTAAATTACGGCTTTTTGCAATTTTCTTTTGACGTTCAATAAATCCAGTATTATCTGCATCTAGCTCGTTGAAT
The DNA here is from genome assembly GCA_016617855.1 of Megalonaias nervosa. NCBI lineage: Eukaryota > Metazoa > Mollusca > Bivalvia > Unionida > Unionidae > Megalonaias > Megalonaias nervosa. Next base: position 23,856 of record JAECUM010047633.1, read on the forward strand.
TTGTCCTTCGTGTCAGGTCTCCATATCACGCAAGCATCCAGATGAGTCTCTTTGGGTTCTTTTCCGTACGTCAAGAGATTTTCCAGGTACGCTCGGTAAGGGTAAGTATCCATGCTGTTACTGACCAGTTTGTTATTCAAGTACAAATCCACTTCGTTGAACAAGGAAATTGTTAACGAGGGCTGCATTATCTGCATCATTTGGACTGGGACCGTCCGATGATGTGTCGATCACTTTAACTTTCAGGTACAAGTAACTGCTATTCAGATCGATGTAATCTTGGGGCTGTCGTTTGATTTCAAACTCGATGGTAGCTGAATCCGTCAAAGAGGAGATGGGATGAAATTCTACCCATTGGGATTCTTGCATCGTCATCATAGTAGGTGGCATGGCAAACAGATCCAGTTCCAACTTGGAACAGGCGCAAGACTCTCGGTGTATCATTTTTTCTCTCTGTTTAATAATAATCAAAAACGTCTAAGACTCAGACGGTTCTTCTTTTCTAAGTCTTTCTAGCTCTGGGGGTATGAAGTCCTCTGGAGAGATGTCTTCGTCGTCTCTTTCTGCCTAATCCTTGCTATGGCGTCAGGGAAGCACGAATGCCTGATTGAGCAGCGTCCAGGGCATTTATAGGAGTTTCTCGCCGACCCAAAATGTCTTTGCCAGTTTGAAGCAAGATATTTTTGCCTGCTCTCAAGAAAGCTTCTTTGGGGTTTTGTTTGTCGATGATGATATTTTGGAGAAATTCTTTGCCTTGCGTCAAAGCGGCATCCTTCAAGGCGTGCAATCCTCGTGTCACCATCAGTTTCAAAAAGGGGTAACCGACCGAAAGGCAGATTTTAGCATATCTCCTAAACCATGTCCTCGCTGTCGAGCGACTCCTTGGTACACTGGATACATGACTTACAAGTTGTTAGATTAATCGTTTTCGAAAATGGAGTTTCACTGTGACTTTCCCTTTAGTGAATGCAATATTTTGTTCCAGATCTCCTTTTATAGCAATGTTGATAGCGTCAAAATACAACTTACTGACGGGCAAATAGTGAGGATGTACAAACTCGCGGTGAACGTGATTGGTGTTTCCACCTTCTTCCTCAGCGTTCGCGGCATAATCTACTTTGAAAGGAATAACTCGCAGTAACGGTACGGAGGTGTGTCCAATCACGTTGTACCCCACCACATCGGAGTACACAAAGATTAAATTCAGTCCTTGGTTCAATTCTACCGGGGAACGAAACCGCTTTACAAAATCCGAGTTGCTGGTAATGATTGGTATGTGTCCACCCTGGAGCAGCTTGGTGTCTCCACCCAAAATGTCAAACAATTCAGGACAAAATCTGATACCTATCACTTTGCTCTCCGGAAATTTCATCAGTAGGCGACGAGCTACTTTATGGTACTCAATGGTGACATTTTTTCTGAACAAGGCTCTGCTAAACATGGCATTGAATCTGTTAGCAATTGTGTTCACCAGGCGTTGACCGCTAAAATAATAGCCTTCAGGTATGTGCAACAGATAGGTGTACCATTTAAATCTGTCGGTCGGTGGTTGTATCTTTGAGTTCTTCTCGTTGGGGTGTGGGGGATGGGGTCAACAAGGACGCTGCAATCTTACTAGGGATGGGAGCTTCTGACGGTGTTTGAAAGACGTCTCGTGCCTCTTCTTCCTCACGCATCCGCGGGGCTTCGTCTGTCTTGACCGCTGGGGGTGGTGGCAGTGGTGGTGGTGATGTACTTTGCATCAGAGTCTTAAAATCTTTCAGAGTTGGTAGAGCTGTTTCATCTAAAACTTTCTGGCGAAAGAGTTGCAGTCGTTGCAACTGTTGACCGTACCTTTGCAATTTTTCCGTTTCGGACAAATTGCTGCGATCCATCAACGATTGCAATTCGTGTTGTGACAGGAACATTTCGGTCAAATGAGGATTGGGAGGTAAATGTGGTGTCCGTTGTTCTTGCCAACGATGGTATTCCATCCATCACTTGTAAGGCACTAAAGTCAGTTCTCGTCCTTCCATCGGATTTCAATGGTCACGTCCGAGATCTTTAAACTCCAGAATCCTCCTTTTATACAATACCTCCCAGGAGTCCCAACATTGGTCCCACTACTCCTTTGACAATAGGTCCTAACATGGGTAAAAATCCTCTGCGTTGGACCAACATCTTTTTCTTTTGACGGATGGGGATTTGCTTTTGGACCATTTGGCGAAGAACGTGTCGATGCTTGGCTAAGCAGTCTTTCTAATGTTTAGACAAAGGTATCGTTTCTTTCAAGACATTCAAACAACATTCGCACACGGTATCGATGACGTCTTTAGAGCCTGTTTGAATGAGTTGTTTTCGATTGTGTGGAGAAGCTTTGGACAGGACGGACAACACGTGCCAATGTTTGGTTAAATGAGGAGGCAGTTCTTTCCTTTTCTTTCCTTTGGGGTTAGAAGAGGGATGTCTTCTGGGGGGGTGGGGTGATATCTTTGTTTGTTTATTTGTTTGCTCCGGGACACACACCAAAATATACTGACGTCGATGACTTGGCACACGCCCTTTTATTTTTTTTTTGGTACTATCGCTTCGTCAAAAATGTGAAGACTTTTTCCCCAAAATCGCTAAAGAATCCTCCCCTTTGGTTGCTTCTCTTTTTCTTTGGACGAGTGTGTCTTTTCAGAGGGTGACGTCGATGTTTGACTAAACGTTTTCTCGGATGTCGGGTCAAATGAAGAGAATGTCCTTTTCTTTTTCCTTTTCCTTTCTGGACAGGAGAACGACGATGGTAGTGGTGTGCACTTCTTTGAGGGGACATCTTTGGTGCACAATATAAACTGAAGTCCATGGCTCGACATGCGTCCTTTTATCTTACTTGTTGAGGAGAAGGCCAAAGGGCTTGAAATCTATCTTTTTGACGAAATTATCTAAGAACTCTTTGTTTAAAAAAAATCATCCACTATGGTTGCTTCTCTTTTTTTTTTTTGGATGAGTGTGTCTGTTCAGAGAGTGAGGTCGATGCTTGGCTAAGCGTTTTTTTCCGGGTCAAACGACAAGACTTTCTGGACAGGAGAACGACGATGGTAATGGTGTGCAATTCTTCGAGGGAGCATCTTTGGACGTTCATGAGCACATAAACACTGATGTCCATCGTTTGTCCAGGTGCGTTTTTTAAACTGGAATGCGTCGCCACTGATTGTCGGTTTGTAGTATCATTTTCGTGACAGGCATCACGTGTCGTGGAGAGGTTCTCAACGGACTAAATCGGGACAGTTCATGCTTGGATAAATCCAGTAAACTCTGTAACATGCCCGATCTCGACTGGACTTTGATTTTGGGGGCAGGTACTTTGTTAGCAGCGGCCACTGCAGATAAAGAGGAGGAGGGTGTCACCGCTGGAGGAGAAGTTCTTGAAGACGCGGGTTTCCATTTTTTCATCAATTAGGAAAGATGCGAGCCAAGTCGGGTTTGGCAAGCATCACCAGCAACGGAGAAGTGGAAGAACCTGAAGCTACTGGAGACGTAGTCAACCTCGCTGCAGGTCGTGGCTTGGGGATGTAAGGTTGCGTCCTGGCCGAAGTGCCTCTCTTGCGGTTAGAAGCTGTTTTCTGGGGTCTTCTCTGGGGACTTTTCTTTTTCTGAGGCTGTCACCTGCTCTTGACACCGCTGCTCTTTTACTTCTTTGTTCATCGGGGAGTGGCTTTTTTTGAAGGAGAGGATTTTGGGGGCATTGGGATCCCATTTAAGAGCGAGCAAATGATGACACCTCCTAGAGAACCGCTACCTCCAGGTTTCAAAATGATTTGCTTTTTGGTTTGAGTGTCTAAGCAGGGATCTGCCAATTGCATCAAGGCTACATTGTTTCTCTCAAAAAGCGTTTGGTTTGATGTGGGATGTGAATGATGCGTTGCAGTAATTGACATGCTGTCGTAAACCATCGTAAGACTTCTTTGAGACTGGCTTCTAAGACACGAGCACATATTTGTGGATTTTTTCGCGACTGATGCCGTACAAGGCAGGAATCAATTTGACGAAAAGATGAGAATGAAAGGACGTCATGTTGACGAGGTGTGAGAAAGAATCAAAGTGTCTGAGGTTTTTATAGACTTTTTTTTTGTTGTTGTTGTTGTTAAGTCGACATTGACGTGTACACGATAGGCCCTCCGTCTTGGCACCAGTGGTGAAACAGATGGGTACGAAATGGCACATAAACGGGGGTGGTGGGTTTTAAATCCACGAGTAAATAGGCGTGTGGGGTTTGAATGGCATCATCGTTAGCATGAGTCAGCCAAGGCGTTCCTAACGGTTTGACTAAGACTTGCACTTGCGATTTATCTCTAGGGCGTTTAAAGAAGACTACGTAATGAGCATTGATGGTGCGATGGGCTTTACTTTGTTGAAACAAATTTTGGATGATGTAAATGACACTGGCATTACGATGATGCCCTTTGCGCGTAAACCACAGTTTAATTTCTTCTTCGTCTTCTCCTAACATGTCGTCGAAGATGACCAGGTGGGTTTGACTGGGGTCAGACACGATCCCGTCGTCTTCGCCAGGAATGCCTTCCAAGAAAACGATGGAATCGCCTTGACTTTCTCGCAGGAAGCTCTACGCCGGTTGCCACTCTTTGCAACACCACACGATCCGTTGAGGTGGACGATCGATCAAATGATGTTTATGTTCGATCAAACGTTTGACAAATTCGGTTTGCCTGAACCGCTGGCTCCAGCAATGAACATGTTAAAGGGATGGCGATGATACAATGCACGATCAAAGTTTTCGTCGATGATTTTGAAAGTGGAGGAAGAGGGAGCAGAAACAGGAGAGGTAACCATAGTGTAGGGAATTCACTTTTGACACGAAAACAAACAAGACAAGAGTTTTTATACTTTTTTCAGGACACGTTTATTGCAATCTTTAAATGAAAGACAAAAATACATAAAAGCCAAATGGTTAAGTACATGGATAAAATACACATCAAAACGATCGAAGTGGAATATAAACAAGTCACTGTACAACATTTGTGGTGACCAAGGTGTGGTGTCCTAGGGACAGTTTGTAATATTCTTAGAATCTCTACACTTGGCACAGTCAAACAGAGGTCCTCCCGGAATGGCCATTCGGGGATGTCGATGACAGTCCTGTCCTGAAGGGAGTGGTTTTCCTCGGTGACGGGTTCTTCTTCAGGCACTGTTACTAACTCAGGTTTGAAAGTTAGTTTTTTCACTGAACGTTTGAATTTATGATCACAAATCTTGGGGATAGTGTGCGACTTCTTTTGTCCAAGCCTCGAAGCCCAAACTTTTCCAGTCACGTACATCTTTCCAGTGAGGGTGTAAGTCACAAGCTACACACACATCTTCGTAAACATCTTCAGTTCTTAAAAGTTGACGAATCTTGTTTTCCCGTAGAGGTCGAGAAGTATCAAGATGAAAGCGCAAGGCTTTTAAGAGAATGAGTCTCTCGTGTACATTTAAAGGGACTACTTTCATGCTTTTTTGAGTGGTATGTACCGTTCGTAAAGAGTCCACAAGGAATAGTTTGGTAAAAGAAATCCCAGAAAGGAAGTCACTAAGACACACACCACACGTCGACCCCAATTCAATGGACACAGTTCTCGTAATAAGTGTTGGTAATCCTCCACAGTCTGAGTACTGTCATTGGTTTCCTTCCACGGAATCTGTTGTATCACGAATGATAAAGGTCGGGGCATGGTAGTACGTTTTTATACCTCTTTTTGTTTGAAGGAATAAGTGTACTTTTTGCACAGAACTGATCGTACTCCGTCGTCGTATCCAAATCGTTTAGTCATTAGTTCACACGTCAAACACCTCACAGAATTTACCTCTACAGACAAAATTTGATAGCGTACAATATCTTGGTAATCCTTTAACTCTTTCTCTGGAACTCGATGTAGTATGGCCACCTTGTAAGTAGTAGGACGAGTAGCAACCAGAGTCTTCTTGTCCTCGTCCAGTTCAACAATGTCTGACAGATGGAACCTTTTCATATGAATCAGTCCTCTTATACCATTCAGGTAACTGTGGTTTCAACATTGGTGACGTAACGGATGCAATTGTTGTTTGCGTTGGACTTGTGTTTGACCAACTCGTGGTAAATGCGTTCTCTCAACTCCACAGGCAAACCACGAATGTTCTCTTGTAAAGTATCCATCGAGAGATTATTGATGTCGTCCCACTAAAGGTAGGCAGTGACACTCCGGAGACCATCGAGCATGTTCCAAGTAAGCGGAATCTTTCTGTCCCCACTGGTGAAGTGACACACCGCAACTGAAGTACTTGACTTTATCCCCTTCGCCCAAGTAGATAAATCCGGCTGTGGCTAATTCTTCGAGCCAAGGTCCTCCCAGATATTTTGGCCATTTTCCTCGGAAGGTTTGGAATCGACTTTCAAAGTCGCAGTATTCAGGCAAACGCACAGGTAAATCATATTCTTCTTTCACAGGTTTATTTCCATGAGGGTACGGTGAAATCCGCAGGAGTTTGCTCAGGGTTGGAAGACATCCGTAGAGTGGTAGACGCATGGTTTCGCGTGGAGGATGACATTGCCCATGAAAACCCGTAAAGTGAAAAAGTGTATGATAACGAGTGGCATCGCTTTCGCATCCGTCAGGTTTGACACGTACAGCATCACTTTCCATCGTAGGTATGGCAGTAGTAGTCATAGCAAAATTCCCATGATGTGGTACTGAATCGCTGAGGTCACAGCCAACAGCATCACTGCACACTAGTTTACTCTCTCTTGATACTTGCTGTTTGAAACGATTCATCTTTCTCGCTTAGTGTTAGTAGTTACAATGAACTATCGGTCTTGGACGTTGTCACTTTTTATATGCTGGCCAATATCGACGTGACCGTACGGTAAAGTGAAGTGGTTGGGAAGTCTCACTCGCCTCTGGTACACGATTTGATACACTTTTTCCAAGGTCGACTGACGATTTGGTGTGTGGGGAAACGGACAATCTTGTGCTGTTCGTAGGTGGTCACTCTAAAATTTCGATCCTCTCCAGACTGCAAGACTTCTTTCAGCATACCAAAGTTCACCACTCGACTGGTGCTATAATTGAGAGTCAATTCTTTCACTTTACACTCAGTGTGCACTTCTCCTTGTGGGTCTCGGTATTCGCAACTGTAATTTTTGTGACCGCCACTAGCAAAACTTAGAATCTAATCGTTGGTTAGCTCGTCCGTCCAGGCTCCTAAACGGTCTCCTTCGATGTCAGGGTGACAGTGACACAGGCGATCGATGTAGATGCAGCTGTCCGTGTCAAAATACAGCACACGATCTCCTAACTGGTGTAACGCTTCGTTCAATTTTAAGCGAGCATGGGCTGTCACGTAGGCCGCAATGATGACATTTCCAAATTCGTCAGCTTCTACAAAGTCCAGTTCTTCTTAGTAATTGACTAAGATCAAGTCCTCACGAAGGACGTCCACGTGTTTCATGTATTTGGTTTTGTCGTGAATCATCTGGAAGTAGCGGAAAGGATCGGACAAATATTCTGTCATTGGTAAACACGGCCGTTCTGCCATTTTGCCCCACAAGCAATTCAACATCACTCTGGCAAACGATCTCCTTCCTTCGTTTTTCTCCACGTGGTCTAAAGTGATTCCTTCCTAGAACCAGTATTTCTCTTTGAATTTCTTTTGGTCTTCGGGAGTCTGGCACCAGGAAGGATAGCCGCTGGCTTCTTGTTTCAGTTTCAAAGAAGCATCCACGTAGTCTGTGAAAATGCCTTTCTGAGTCTCGTCACCCTTGTGGTATTTTTCTGTCTTGGAAAAGTGGTAAATTTCGTACACTTCTAACAGTTCGTATCCCAGGTCCAGAGCTTTAAACAATTCCACGCTGACCCACGTTCCCGTTAAGGCGCGTTCTTCCTGGGTGTGCTGTCAAGGTCGGTCTTGGTTACACGTTTCTGCACAAGTACGGCACAAAGGAAACATCAGTTTTCCTTGGCAATCGTGAGGTAAAACGTGATGGTACAAATCCGTGATTGGCAAGACTTTGCACTTGATCAATCCTTCGTATTGTCGAATGTTTTCCAGGTCGATGTGTTCCGTCAGCAATTGTGGGTGCCTTGCGGGAAAGTGACAATATTTGCACACGTACTGATACAGCGAACACACGTCCAAGTATTTGATTTCTTCTCCTTTTTCCTCGTCCGTCCTTCGTACAAGCTGTCTCGCGGGTTCAGTTCGTCCACCAACTTGTAACTTTCCACGATGTGTTTAAATTCGGGATCGGTTTTCAAACGGTGATCGTACTCGTGTTTCCACATTTCCACCACTTGGTATCCTTGCTGTTCTAACTTCTAGCTCCGCTGACAAGTGGTCTGGTACAAGTCTTCCATGGTCCGTTGTAAAAACTGATTTTTAGTGCCACGTTGAGGGTAATATATGGGACATCCGTGAAATAAGCACCCGTTAAACTCGTTCAAGATCTGAGGGTTTTCTAACTCCAAGCCATCAACCGAATACGTTCCGATGGTCTTTTCGCCTCCTCCGTTTCGGGTATGTTGGATCCATTTGTCTTCCTTGTCGCACAAGTAATGTAACCAGCATAGGGCTTTGACCGAGTATTGACGGTTGACAAAATTGGTCGTTTGAGGGCTCATGACAGCCAGGGTGTTTTCGGGCATGAATCGTTGACGGTGCACTAAGGAACACGCTTCGACAATGGTTCAGGCTTCTTTCAAAGGATCGATCCCTCCGTGCTCCATGAACAATTCTCGAAATTGTCCACAGCAACGCCGTAAAATGTCCACGTCGGAACGACAATACTTTAAGATTTCTTTCTGAAGGTCGAAGGGGTCCGAGGCATGAGAGTGGTACCAAGCGTAGAAAGCTTCTCGTTGTCCGGCGCGCATCTTGTCGGGGTCGTAATAGTGAGCCTCAGGCTAATGGGGTAGAACGGCGTGTTGATTGGCTTCGGTATTGAAAAAGTGCGGAAAATTGCCTTTGGCCATTTCTGTCATTCCAAACGTTTTAGGCATTCGGCTCAAAGGCATGGCCAAGTAACTCATCGAATCTTTAAACTGCACTTGTCCCACATGTATGAAAATGATTTTGGCTCTGTTCAAAGTCACTTTAGGACGTTCGTTACTTTGTTCCTTACAGTATCTCAAAAGATACTGTCCATCGTACCCTTAGAAATTGTGAGCCATCACCGTGGCATAGCGATGGCAATCTCCGTAACGTTCGATGTCCTTTTGGCTCTACGTCTCGTCGATTGGGTCTAAGATCCATTGGACGAAATCGGTCAGAGTGTTTGGACCCCGAAAGATTTTTTCACGTCCTCCAGGAATCTTGCTGCGGTGAGGACAATGACTAGAGATAGGTTCTTGGATGCACTTCTCTTACGCTCGATGAGCCACACAGAAATTAGGGATGTGAATGCCAGTCTCTTCCATGCATTTTTGAATGAAGCATTTGTGTTCCAAGTCCACGATTAGGTGACAAATGTAACATCGTTTCTTTCCTGAACATACGTGAGCCTTGGTACAATTGGTATGTATCTCTTGTCCACAACTAGAACACAATCTCAGGAGTTGACAAACACTTTTCTGCTGTAAACCTTGCGTCTTCAGATGGTGTTGGTAACAGGTAGGGCTGACAAAAGTGCGCTGACAAGAAGGGTAATGCACTCGTTCTTGTCTTTCGTCAGGACAGGGTTTAGAGGCCAAACATCCTGAGCATTTTGATCCACAATGCTTGTGTTGCTCTCGATTGTTATAGCCATAGTCACATTTCTCACAGTAATAACTGTATCCCAGGAATGCAGTGATACTGGTAATGGCATCGAAATGTTCATCGTGATGTTAGACGTGAATGTATTTTCTGTCTTTGAAATTTTTGCCTCGAAGCAACAGAGGTCCGCGCACTTCTTGAGGGTGCACATTCAAGGTGTAACGTGGAGCCAAGACGTCTTGCAATTTTTGCATTTCAGGAATGCTACAGGGTGTATCTTTGGATAGACCCGCTTGCTGCAACAGGAGTTCTGCTTCTCTTCGTTGTTTTGCTCGGTTCGATTTTTGAATAGTTTGCCAGGCTCTTTTCAATTCTGCCGTGTTATTTTTGTCGGCACACGATCGCCCCACCACGATGGCCCTGGCTAAACACATCTGGTCTTAAGCTTTGTTAATTTGGACGATGCTCTTTTTGGTGCTACGAATGTTGTCCACCAATAACACTTTTCTGCGTCCCGTCCCTTGGGGAAGAGAAACGTGGGTCATGAACAGTGTCGCCTTTCCATCGGTGATGTGAAACTTGTCGTTGGATTGTTTCACGTGTTGAATCTTGTCGATGACTTTGGAAAGTATCAATTCCGCCAGGCTGCTAAACTCGATCCAAACGGATGACTTCAAACTGTCGTGATGAATGGAAAGTCTCAAGCTATCGTCTTCTTTGGCTTCACATTGCCGTTTCAGTGTGGTTAACAAAGAATCCCACACATCGGTGATGAACTCTTCTGCTTTCTCCAACGGTACGTCGGACTTGAAATCTTTAAACTTCACCGTGTATGTGTAGGCCGTGGTTCTAAATTTTCTAGAGGAGCGTTTGTCCGTCTCTCGAATGTAGTAGTACTTTTTAGGGTTTAGTGGTGGTGGACTTTGGTTTGGTGTAGACTCTCTGGGTCTGGATTCTGGCTCACTCATGTCATCTTCAAAATCGCTGGCATGAATTTGAGCCAAGACTTCAGCTACTGTGCGAGGCGATATGTCACGTTTCTGTCTTTCTTTCTTCTCCTTTCTCCACGAAATGATGTTATCGTTTCGTCTTCACGTCAAAAACACAAATGACTACATTTTAAACGCATTGTGTCTCTACATCAACGTCAGGCCAGTGTCTTCCCTATAGAAAGTGGTAGTGTCTTCCCTCTCAGTATTCATTTCACTCTGAAGCCGACCAGAAAGATGGAGGAGCCAACAGAGATCGAGGTGTCATGCGAAAGTTTTCTTCAGACAAGCCGACGGACTACTCCCCCTCCTTTCGAGATAAAAGTCAAGATACTTGCTATATCTGTCAGAAGAAAGGGCACTGGTCTTCAGAGTGTCCAGACCGTCAAAAAAGTAAGACAGGAGTCAAAAGAGGCAAAAGTCAAGATCCTTATTATCATTGTCAAGAGAAAGGACATTGGTCTTCAGACTGCCCTAAGAAACAACAGAAGCAAGAGGAAGAGAGGGGTTCAGAACAAGAAGAAGAAGAGATACCATCAGCAAAGGAAGAACCCAGACACGTCCAGAAAGAGAAGAGGACAAGGCCAAAGTGAGGAAGAAGAGACACATGTGACCGTGAAGAAATTCAAAAAAAAAAAGGAGAGAATGAACAAAGACACAGAAGAAGTGTATGAACTTTTTAAAGTGTTGTGTTGTGAATTGGATTGTAAAATTTGTACCAGAATAGACCAGAAAGAAAAACGTAAGTGTCTCTTGGTTTTGAGTTTTAGAATAAGGACCTACACTCACGCACTCACACACGTTCATCGTTGGGAAAAAAGGATTTTGAGTTTTAGTTGAGTTTGGCAAAATGAATACTATCTCTTTCGAATTGAGAAAGTGAAAGTTGTAACACCGAATAATAACGCGCGTTTTACTATTGTCGGCGGTGTTTATAGTATTTTACTTTTCTTTGGTCGGAAAATCTTTTTTTGGTTGAGTAGTTACCCCGACGAATTCAAACCATAAAGTATTTCCTGTAACTTGGTCCGTTTAAGGCAAGAATATACGTAATTCAGAATTTGATCCCTATCACATACATAATAAGATGTTCTCGTTTCAACTCATTTAACTGTTCCTGCGTTAACAAACATTTCTCATCGCCATAATCATCAATAAGTATATTAACACTAAACCTTTCTGTGTTGGGAAGTGTCAAGATTGTTTTGATGGCATTTTCGAGTTCCGCTTTTGTTGTGTACAAAAATTCCCGTGTGTTGGTACATTATATAATATCGCACAAAATAATTTATCTTTTCGTTATCGTTGAAAGGTTCAATGGGCGCAAGTCTGAATTTGGTTTTTCGGGATATACCCGGGTGGGATTTTTTTTTACTCCTTGACTATTGTCCCTGACTGTGTCAATATCTCGACGTTCTACGAACGCACGTACAGACTTATCGTCAAAGATTTATCTCTTAAATCAAGAAGGTGTGAGTGCTGGTCAGTAAGTCTGAAATATATCCGTAAGAAAAGCGGGTTATGACACCGCAGATAAACCCAATTAACAGGTACTGACACAATTAAATATACAGGTGGATCTTCAGCAGTAAATGAATATAAGATATATCCATCCTGTGCCTGCCTAGATTTTTCTAGATCTACTTCCTTCTTTACCACATTTCCAGGATTTTAAACAGAGACAGAAAGAAGAATTGGAGAAATTTTTGCAACAGCAGAACAAGCTTTTCTCCTTAAACAGCAACAGCGAGAAGAAGAAGAGGCAAGAAGAAAAATGCAGGAAGAAGAAGCATAGAAGAAACAAGGTCTAGGAGAAAAGGAGGACGGTGAAAGTCAAATGGTGACGGTACTCTTAGACATTTTTGCAGAGTTAAGGAGTCTGAAACAAATGTATCAGACTTCTTTAATACGACCCAAGAGAAAAAGACCTTCCCGAGCCAAACAGAACTACCCTGTTACTACGCCTGACATACTAGCCCTAGTGATTTCTACCAAATCATCGACATGAGCAGGTCCAGAAGTAGGCCTTGGCCGTGGAAAAAGGGATAAGACAATTAAAGCTGATTGCTTTCCGTTCCTGAGTTTCTTTTTAAAAAACAAAAAACAAACACCCAACGGTCCTTCTCAAGGCCACCTACTCCTGGAAATCTAAAAATGGAATATTACGCGGTTGATAACACGGATACAAGGGAGGCTACTGTTTAATCCCTCCTCAAGTGGAGGAGGCAGATCTGCCCGGAGTTTTCTTCCTGCACCTGGAGCGTTATACTGAAATATTATTTTTTGTTTGTATTTCTTTGAAAATGCTGATTTGGTTATGTTAACTGCGACACGTTGTACCGAAGACCGGCAAATGTCAAAATGTTTGGCAGTTGCATATGTTGATTGAAATATTATTTCTTCGCCTGTCTCTGTATTTACAGAGTTCACTGATCTTGCATTATCATTTTTTCCACTCTTTTCCCGTTCACAATTCTGACTCTGTGTAATAGCCTGAAGATTATTCAAAGAATTATCACGTTTTTGGCCGTTAATGTGATTAATAACACACCCATCTTCGATCATTCCATTGTAACACTCATAAATACCTTTTTCCCCAACAGTAAGTCTGAGATAACTAGCATTATCTTCCGACCGGTGTTTTAGTCGACAGTTCCTAATCACACCAGTACGCGACGCCTCATAATTCTTAATGATGGGACGCGTTACAAATTCATCGGCGTTATTTCCTTTCTCTATTTATATGGTATATATCACTTGTCTAAATTATTATTTTATTACCAGAAATATAGTCTCCAACGTTTTTCATAGGAGATTCAACACCATCATTTTTGAAATCATAATACCGTTTCAAACCACTGTATTTTCTGCCTCCACAGTATATAAACAACTGCGTTTTTCCCCTGACTCCCTTGTTACATTTCAAACACGGCTTTGGTCCCAGACACCCTCGTCGCAAACGCTGTAGGTGGTATCCACAGAAATCCGTTACACAAGCCTTATTACAAGGAGTTGTAGATCCAATCATCAACCACTTGCAACTATTCATTTTATATCATAAATTAAAGTTTAATTTAAATATATATTTGCCTTAATTATATAATGGAAGAATTTACAAGATTATCTGCGATCAAGCCCTCTCAAACTAGATTCGATCTTGACAGAATAACCCCTGACTTGCAGAGGAGAGCTCTGGTTGATGTTGATTTCACGAATAAGACTTTAATCAATATTATCTGTGAAGCCAAGAGAGAGAGAGAGAGAGAGAGAGAGTTTCGTAACAATGGCGCGGTTCATGTGTGGTCAACATTCAGAATTGGACAAGACAATAAAAACCAGATTGATGCTACAATGAATGGCGAACGAACAAAGACAATTATTGATTATCTTGACATTGAACAAAGATACATTCTTAGAATAAAATTTATTGTGGCGGTAGACGATGACGTAACCTGGATTATCCGTGACAAACGTGACCCTGTTCGAGAATCACACCACGCTGGAGATATTGTTACGTTAAATGAAAATTTCAAACCAAGAATACTGACTGGTCTCCACAAACCATATTATGGTCGAACATATCCTGTGACGGCAGTTATTTATGCGATATATCCGCTGAATGATAATCCTATCGTTGTTGATCTTCGACCAATGAAAGTTTTGACCTTGAATTGTGTTGCTGAAAGAGTTATAGAGCATTTCACAAACGCGATAGGTGGAAATTGATGAACGGATCTGAGACGCAAAATAATAACATAACGGGCCGAGCGTGTTACGGAAAATTGAGATACGATCAGAGACGTTGCTGAGTTGGCGAAGAAATAAAGATTTCCGATAAGGGTGAAGACGCTAACCGCCGAGATTTTGTACGAATCAAAATATAAATCAAAGGGAGCTTCCATAGAGATCGTTGATCATAGCACTGACGCGTGGACGCCAGATGTAACATTATTTCCAAGAACTCGAACTGTTAAATTTTATGACGGTGATATGTTTGATTTTATCAATAATATCAGGAAGAGTGACCCCGTGTACGTGTGGCTGTTTCAAAGTTCCGAATGTAGAAATTATTATCATTTTGTACGTCCTAATGGAGATATTTATCGTACAGAATTTCTTCATTCCGAGTTGACAGAGATTGCGTTGAAATACACGAACGATACTGATGTTAATGAGCGATTACTTGGTAATTGCTTCACCATTCCATCAGTTGTTGCTTACTTTGCTCAGGGGGAAAATTCGTGGAGGTCAACACGGTTGGAATTTCTTGAAGATATACAACGCAGTTGTGTCGAATACGGACATTTCGGATTGTGGAATACTAAATACGATTATAAGGATGTTATCTCAGTTGATATGGTTGCATGTTATCTTGGAAGTTTTCTTGAAATGGGAGAGTCTGCTAAGTATTTTAAAAGATTTGGACATCCAACACTCGAGATGACTCGAGTTGTGATAAATGGACCCTTGCCAAATTTTGACTTAACTGGATTTGCATGAATTGAGTCATTTGAGTTTGCATCGGAAAACCTTCATCCCGTTGTCGCTGTTTGGTTTCATCGTCATTTTAATAAACGTGGTTTGACTCCAATAGTTTTGTTACGATATTTCCTTGATGCAAAAATATTGATATCGTTAACCGTGAGTGAAGCAATGATATCGTCAAAAATCAAGCCTGTCTATCAAAACCCGCCGTCGGTGACGGGTGCGACGAAGATGTCAATTACGATATCAGAGACTATGAAATTAAACTTGCAAGAGATCTTGGCAGAAAAATAATTGGGAAATTTACACAAGGAGGATCATATGATCGTAAACGACATTATGCAAGATTAATTATCGACGATGCTGAGCTCGATTTCATAATTGCTGATACAACAGAGAACAATATAGTTGTAAATCAAAATAATGTTAACCTATCAGATGGAACTAAACTAGGAACAATTGTGAGCTAAATTGATGGTGACTCACCACAGTTTCCTCATTTAAGATCTTCGATCTTAGCGTATGTTTCGATCAATTTATTATCGATGATAGGCATAATTCCTGATACCGCGGTTAGAGTCGCCACAGATTCATGATATATCAGAAAAAAAAGCAGGATTGCTAAATGAATTACAGATCGGCGTTGATGCACCATGGGGTGAGTGTAGAGTGAATAAAGATAATATACTTACTTATTCTGAATCTGCTGATTATAGATCTGAGGAGATATATTATAAAAGTAGTCGAATATCACAACCATCATTAGGACCATCGGTATATGATCCTGTGGCCAGACATAGAACCGTTTATCTCAACGGACCTGGCGGTTCTGGTAAAACAACACGCGCGATTGAATTATTTCGGAATCTTGACATGATCATACTAACTCCGACTCACCGGCTTGCTAGGGAGATGAAAGAAAGAGTCTCATTCTTATCACAGTTTCTTTCGATGGAAGGGAGATGCGTTGACACCTGAAGAAATGGGTGAAGAATATATTCCTAAGATCATTATTTGGGATGAAATATAAACGGTATCCGTTGACGTATTAAAAATTTTCTTGATTGGTTATTGACTCGGAATACTGCTGTTATCATGTGTGGTGATCATGGTCAACCACCACCTTTTGTCGGTGAATCGCCACATCGCTGGTTAAAAGAATTCGTAGATTATTATGAGGAAATACTTGATGAATCGCTGAAATAGTTTGAAAAGTTAATCAGACTGCAGCCAGATAAGATTCAATGTGAGATAATGCGTAAGGTAATTCCAGAAACAACAAACGACGATTTTTGGAATTTGATAGTTGCAAGTCGGAAGATAGCTCGTGATTCACTTTTGCAGCAATTTTTTCTGTTGCATAAATAGAAAGTCTCAGATCTACCTGTACCATTGTGTTATCGCCCAGCAGAAACACGTAAACAAAATATTGATGTCGAAATTCCGGGATCGTAAGAGAAACAAACGCTCGTTCTTAAAGATATTGTTGTTGCACCTGTTAATATTGTTAAGAGCGCGTTAACGATGGATAAAAATTCCACGAGTAATTTCATTATTTAACGCAGCTTTCACACTTGGTAGTCTTGCAACCCATTCACGAGATCTCTTATCCTCCTGAACTTTGTTCAGGGATATTTCCTTCGTATACTGATATCCATAAGTGTAGGCTCGTACAAAAGTAACAAAAGAAAAGAGTGAAGCCAGCAAGATTTGTAAATTTTAACAAAATAAATTATTTCCCTAGAAAACAATGTAAATATAGGAAATACGACTTACCGTTTGTGAATATAATCCAAAGATTAATCCTAGAATTGAAAAATATAAGTCCTATCACCAAACAGTTCTAATTGAATCCAGGTTCGAATCTCGATGAAATTCCAGTATGGAAGGCGATGATGTCAGATGAGGTCGTTGTACTGATGGCAACAATTCCTCGTTGAATCACAATTTATAATGTTCCCGTTTAGAATTCCAGAATAAATTTCCACTGAATATCTTTGTCCCAGAACTTTTATAAAGAAAGAGCACTTGTGTAGTTTTCTAGAGAATAAATTATTAAATTAAATTCCAAAAAATAGGTGAACTTCAGAAAAAAACTGACATCAACAATAAAACACATTGAGCTCTGAGATGTAGGAATACGACTGGATAGATCTACTTGCAAATGGCTGTTTTAAGCCGCGATTTTAGATTACATGGTGGCTCACGTGACGGGCTACATGATCACTAATTTGAACAGCGCAATACAAAAAAGAAAAAAAAATGCCATTTATCACGTAGGCCCGAATAGCCCTATCTAAGAATCAAATTCTCACGCTGGAAATATATATAAAAAATTCTGTTTACAATTTAGCTAACACGTGAGCCAAAAATGACCTTGGTAATAGCCAATCGTTTTCACTCGATGTTTACAAAATCTATGAATCAAGGTGAGCTAAAAATAGAGCCTAAGTCATAAGTTTGCATTCGAATCAGACTGATTTTTTTTCAAAAATATCAAATCCCGTAAAAATAATCATTACAATAAAATGCAATGAATCAAAAATAAAATAAAAAGAATTTAAAACTAACACACAAGCAATTTAATTAATATTCGTAACAATATAT
>JAECUM010047634.1:0-13553 GCA_016617855.1 Megalonaias nervosa
TATATATATATATATAGAATATATCTATAGCATGTACGCTGCATCAATGATATACCACGAGATGTATAAATTTTTCATGAAAAATTTATACAACGAGTGGTATATCATTGATACAGCGTACATACTGTACATATATTTTATTTATATCACATACAAATACATATATTTGCCCTTTGAACGGAGTTCAGATTTACTACAGGCAGCAATGTATTGACCTAGTGAATGAACTCCTCACATCCCCGAGTGTGTCCGCTACAAAATGTAGTTATCTGCCTTAGTGGCTATTTACAATCACCTCTGCCTATTGATAAGATAATTTTTTTCTTTTCTTGGTTTCTATTTTCTCCACATTTATTAAATCAATATAAATTATTATTTAAACATGAAAGATGGTTGTAATGATAAAAGTAGAGCAGTAGCAACACTTGGATAGCTACACCATTCAAATACCGGCGCATGGAAATTAATGTGGAATAGAAACTAAGCCAACTGACGAACCAACAAGAGGTAATTAAAATATTTTAATATATTTACAGTTGATCAAAGTCATTATTCTGCTTTAGCAACAGTGCAAACCGACCCACAAACTCTCTCTCTCTCTCTCTCTCTCTATCTCTCTCTCTCTCTCTCTCTCTCTCTCTCTCTCTCTCTCTCTCTCTCTCTCTCTCTCTCTCTCTCTCTCTCTCTCTCTCTCTCTCTCTCTCTCTCTCTCTCTCGTCGGATTGACTTTAAAACTCTGTCTCTGTCTGTCTGTCTGTCTATCTCTCATCCTTTGGTTGGTTTGACTTAACTTTTACCATCATTCATAAGTCCAAAGATATTGTCGGAAAATCCTCTACGTTCGCCATTTCATAGATTTTAGCCCGTATCCTGCTACGATGGTCAAGAGAGAGAGAGAGAGAGAGAGAGAGAGAGAGAGAGAGCTTTGGACATTTTCATATTTAAATGATAATAATCGATTTTTTAGAACATTATGGTATGTTTAAGAAAAAAAAACAAAACAAAAAAACAAACATAGCATTAAATATATCACAGTATGTGTACCACATAACCGAGGAATTTACTGGTTTGCAACATCGTATCATTGATAAACACTGTTGATGAATCCCAAGGAAACTGCACACGTATCGTTACGACGAACCATATTCTTGTAGGTTACTTGGTGTAATTTCTATTTCAAGGTTTTAATCCAGCCCAAATTCCTTTTCTCTCTCATTCCACATTTCTGCGCAGTTTGTCCGTTATGCATAAGAGGGGAGGGGAGAACAGAAAGCAGAAAGGATTGTGGTGAAAATGTGTACCATATTAAATTAATTTAGAAAACGGGGATTATTAATACTTTTCATCGTTATTTTTCATACGTCACTAGTGACTAATGTGCGGAAATTGATCATTGATCTAGAATCAACTGCAGACGCTCGCGAGAATGTTTATATATGCGTATTATTGCGCCATGGGCGGATCACAATTTGGTATACCAATAGTATTGGTATATCAAATTGCTTTATACCAACACTTTAAATGCATGCTATTTTTTAATGTATGTGGTATATATACATATACCTGTATATATATATATATACAGGTATTCATTGACACTTCATAGGTTGTCGCATAGGTAGGTATATATGCAGTATTGCAGATTGGTAGGTGACTGAATTCTAGAGTAAGAACAAATATTTATAACAGGAACGTTTTGAGATTTAGGAGGTAAAAATAGAGTTCACTGTGGGCCTGCATGATCTGTTGATACGAAAAAAAGATATATCAAAGTAAATGAATGCAATCAATGCAAATGTACATGGCTACGGAGGAGAAAAGAGAGTTCCGAATAAACGATACTGAAATAATTAAAGAGGCATGAATCCGACGAGTGAAGAAAGCTAATAGGTACCAGTCTTATATATGTAAGAAATTGTGTAGTAACTTTGATAGTGGACTAATCCGGCATATGTGACTGAAAGCTATGGCTCTATGCAACAACCAAAGCTAGTAATGTGTGTTTCGTTGATTGAAAGACGTTCAGAATACTTACGATTTTGCATTCTAAAGTACATTATAAAATGCCTTATGTACTCGCTGACAAGACGAGTACAACTGCAAACTGCACAGACTCAGATCTACCGTCGCATAATGCGCTGGCATATCTGAGTTTGTGCAGTTTGTTAGGAGTAATCAGTTGGATAATCAAGATAGACCTATTCATATAGGGAACCAAATTGTTGACCTACTTCTAAGCTGGGAACAAGGAACGGAAACCGTAAGTAGCAAAATGGCAGGTCATCTAATACAAAATACTGCAATTTATACAAATGATGTCATATCTATTAAATTATGCCTGGGGTGGCTAGTATGATTTATTATATTTTCCAGTACCACCAAGTGCAGAATTCTGACTTTGTGTAATAGCTCGTAAATTATAAAAATAATTATTTATCGGATTTGAATCGATAGGATCAATCACAAGTCCATCTTTGATCAGTCCGTGGAAAAGTTCATATATAATCCTATGCCAAAGATGAATTTTATTTCCACCAGCATTGAATATGAGATAATCAGTACTATTAAAAGCGCCAACTTATTTTTTTAGTCGACAGTTCCTGATGATACCATCACAAGGTGCCTCATAATTCTTAATCATGGGATGCTTCACAATTAATTTTGCTCCATTTACATCATAATATTATTTGTCTAAATACTATTTGGCGTTTTTTTATGGGAGATTCATTGCCATCAATTTTTAATCATAATATCAGTTATTTGTTACCACCGCATTCTACACACAGCTGCGTTTTCTCTATACTTCTTTGCTACATTTTAAACACGGTTTTGGTCCTTGACGTTCTCGTCGCACGCTTCTGCATATGATATCCAAAAAATTCATTTGCACAGGCTTTGTCACAAGGAGGTGTAGAGCAAATCATCAACCGTCAAAAGTTATTCTTTGCTAGAATTATTATTTATTACAAACCAAACTTCAATTTACATATATATATATATATATATATATGCCTTAATTATAACAATGGAAGAATTTATTAGGATATCTGCGATTAAACCTTCTCAAGGTAGATTTGATCTCGACAGAAAAACCCCTGACTTCCCCAGGCGAGCTCTGGTTGAGCCGACGAATAAGACTAATCAATCGTATCCGTGAATCCAAGAAGGAATTTCGCGATGACGGGGCGACTCATATCTGGTCAACATTCAGAATTATGCGCGACGTTGATGCTACAATAAATGACCAACGAGCAAAAACAATCATTGATTATCTCGACAAGCAAAGATAATTTGTTAGAATAAAGTTTATTGTGGATGTAGACGACACATGGCTTATCCGTGACAAACAAGATCGTGTTCGATTACATCACACTGGAGATGTAAAGTTAAGTAAAAGTTCCAAATATGGAAATTATGATCAGTTTGAAAGACCTAATGGAGATATTTATCGCGCAGAATTTCTAAACGAGGAAATAAAAAATCTTGCATCTAAATATTACTCAGTAATTGTTTTACTGTTCCGTCAGTTGCTGCTCACTTTGCTCAGGAGAAAAATTCATGGTCGTCAACAAGATTGGAATTTCTTATTGATGTTCAACACAGTTGATAGCAATACGGACATGGTGGATTGTGATATATTAAATACGATTGTGGAGATGTTATCTCAGTTGCTATGTTGCATGTTATCCTGGACGTTTTCTTGGAATGGGAGATTTTTCTGAGTATTTTAAGAGATTTGGACATCAAACACACGAAATGACCAGAGATGCGATAAATGGACATTTATCAGATTTTGATTTGACATGATTTGCACGTATTAAATCATTTCGTTCACAGAAAATCTCCATCCGATTATTTATGTCTGGTTTGGACGTCATTTTTAAAAAAAAATGTTGGGCCCCAATAGTGCTATTACGATATATGCTTGATGCAGGAATTTTAAAATCGTTAACCTTAAGTGAAGCAATAATATCGTATCGTCCACAGAAACACGTCCAGTTTCCAGAACCCGTCCAGGATGAGAAAACTCTTCTTGATATAATCTTTCAGCGTAATACTGATGAAATTGAATAACAAAACAAACTTTCAAAGGATCTCTGAAATTCCTGTCTGTTCACCATTCCTGCTGCTTATCACGAGTCATAAAGTACGTGGCATAGTAGTTAGTTTTTATACCCTCTTTTGTCGGACGAAATAAGTCTACTTTTTGCACAGAACTGATCCTACTCCAGTGGCGAATCCAAATTTTTTAGTCACTAGTTCACACACCACACGCTGCATAAAATTTTCCTCTACAGACAAATCTAACTCTTCCTCTGGAATTCGCTGTAGTATGGCTAGCTTGTAAGTAGTAGGATGAGCAGCAACCAAAGTCTTCTGGTCCCCATCCAGTTGAACAATGTCTAACCATTGGAACGCTTTCACATGAATCAGTCCTCTTATAGCATTTAAGTACCAGTGGTTCCAACATTGGTGACGCAAGGGATGCAATTGTTTTTTGCGTTGGACTTGTATTGTGACCAACTCTCGGTAAATGCGTTGTCTCAATTGTACAGTCAAACCACTAACGTTCTCTTGTAAAGCATCCACCCAGTGATTACTAGGGTCCCACCAAAGGTAGGTAGTGACAGTGTGGAAACCCTCGAGCATGTTCCAGGTAAGCGGAATCTTTCTACTCTACTTGACTTTATCCCCATGGCCCAAGTAGATAAACCCGGCTCTGGCTAATTCTTCAGAGGTAGGTCCTCCCAGATATTTAGGCCATTTTCCTTGGAAGGTTTGGAATTGACTTTCAAAGTCGCAGTATTCAGCAAACACACATGGAACGAATATTCTTCTTTAACAGGTTCATTTCGATGAGGGTACGGTGAAATCCACAGCAGCTTACTCAGAGTTGGTTGACATCCGTAGAGTGGAGGATGACACTGACCATGAAAACCAATAAAGTGAAAAGGTGTACAATAACGGGTAGCATCGCTTTCCAAGATAGGTATGGTAGTTGAAGTCATAGCAAAGTTCCCATGATGTAGTACTGAATCGCGAAGGTCACAGAGTACGGTGTCCCTGACATCACAAGGCACAGCATCGCACTCCAATTGAGAATCACCGAATTTGAATGGCGTTGTCTGTTTAAAAGTATTCATCTTTCTCGCTTGGTGTTTGTAGTCACAATGATCTATCGGTCTTGGACGTTTTCCCCTTTTATATGCTGGCCAACATTAGCGTGTCCGTACGGCAAAGTGATGTGGATGGGAAGCCGTACACGCTTATGGTACACGATTTGATAGACTTTTTCCAAAGGTCCACTGACAAATTGTTGTGTGGCTAAACGTCAACTCTTGTCAGGCTGGTAGGTGGTCACTCTAAACTCTCGACCCTCTCCAGATTGCAAGGCTTCTTTCAATACTCCGAAGTTCACCACTTGACTGGTGCGATAATTGAGAGCCAATCCTTTCACTTTACACACGGTGTGCACTCCTCATTGTTGGTCCCTGTATTCGTAACCGTAATGTTTGGGACCGCCATTAGCAAAACTTAGAATCTTGTTGTTGGGGTGCTCATCCGTTCAGGCTCCTAAATGGTCTCCTTCGATGACAGGGTGACGTTGACCCAGGCGATCAATGTAGATGCAACTGTCAGTGTCAAAATAGAGCACACGATCTCCTAACAGTTCTATAGTTTCGTACAATTTTAAGCGAACTTGGGCTGTATCGTAGGCAGCAATGATGACATTGCCAAATTCATCGGCCTCTACTAAGTCCACTTCTTAGTAATTGACTAAGATCAAGTCCTCACGAACGACGTCCACGTGTTTCATGCCTTTAGTTATGTCGTGAATAATCTGGAAGTAGCGGGAAGGTTCTGTCTTGGGTAAACAAGGTTGTTGTGCCATATTCCCCACAAGCAATTCAACATCACTTTGACAAATGATCGCCATCCTTTGTTTTTCTCGATGTGATCTAAAGTGATACCTTCCTGCTCCAAGTATTTCTCTTTGAATTTCTTTTGGTCTTCGGGAGTCTGGCACCAAGAAAGATAGCCTCTGGCTACTTGTTTTAGTTTCAAAAAAGCATCCACGTAGTCTGCAAAAATGCCTTTCTGAGTTTAGGCGCCCTTGTGGTATTTTTCTGTCTTGGGAAAGTGGTAAATTTCGTACACTTTTAGCAAATGGTATCCCAGGTCCAGAGCTTTAAACAATTCCTGTCAAGAAGCTTTCTTCCTGGATGTGCTGACAAAATTGGTCTTGGTTACACGATTTGACACAAGTACGGCACAAGGGAAACATCAGTTTTCCTTGGCAATGGCGAGGTAAAACGGGATGGTACAAGTTCGTGGGAGACAAGACTTTGCACTTAATCAATCCTTCGTATTGTCGAATGTTTTCCAGGTCGATGTGTTCCGTCAGCAAATTGCGAAAGGTGACAATATTTGCACACGTAAGGATACAGCGAACACACATTAAAGTATTTGATTTCTTCTCCTTTCTCCTCGTCGGCTTGGTACAGCAAACAGATGGCATTCGTTTGTCGTCCGTACAAACTGTCCCGCGGGTTCAGTGGGTCAACCAACTTGTAACTTTCCACTATGCGTTTATACTCGGGATCGGATTTCAAACTGTGTTCGTACTTGTGTTCCCATATTTCACCCACTTGGTAACTTTGCTGTTCTAACTTCAAGCTTCGCTGACAAGTGGCCTGGTACAAGTCTTTCATGGTACGTTGTAAAGACTGATTTTTAGTGTCACGTTGAGGGTAGCAGATGGGACATCGGAGAAATAAGCACTCGTTAAACTCTTACACGATCTTGAGCTTTAATAAGTCCCAGCCATCCACCGAATAACTACCGACGGTCGTTTCGCCTCCTCCGTTGCCGGCATGTTGGGTCCATTTGTCTTCCTTGTCGCACAAGAATTGTAGCCAGCGTATGCCTTTAACCGAGTATTGACGTTTGACAAAGTTTGTCGTTTGAGGGTTTATGACTGCCAGGATGTTTTCGGGCATGAATAGCTGGTGGTGCACAAAGGAACACGCTTTGGCAATGGTGCAGGCTTCTTTCAAAATATCGATCCCTCCGTGCTCCATGAACAGTTCTCGAAATTATTCACATCAACGCCGTAAAATGTTCACGTCCGATCGACAATACTTTAACATTTCTTCTTGAAAGTCCGAGGCGTGAGAGTGCTACCAAGCGTAGAAAGCTTCTCGTTGTTCGGTACGCATGTTATCGGGGTCGTCGTAGTGAACATGATGCAAATGGGGTAGAATGGCATGTTGATTGGCTTCGGTACTAAAAAAGTGCGGAAAATCAATAGCCTTTGGTCATTTCTGTGATTCCAAAAGTTTTAGGCATTCGGCTCAAAGGCATGGCCAAGTAACTCATTGAATCTTTAAACTGCATTTGTCCCACTTGCATGGAAATGATTTTGGCTTCGATCAAAGTGACTTTAGGACGTTCGGTACTTTGTTCCATATAGTATCTGAGAAGAAACTGTCCATCGTACCCCGGGAAATTGTGAGCCATCACCGTGGCATAGCAATGACAATATCCGTAATATTCGATATCCTCTTGACTCCACGTCTCGTTAATGGGGTCCAATATTCAATGGGCGAAAGCAGCCAGCGTGTTAGGTCCCAGAAAGATTTTTTCACGTCCTCCAGGAATCTTGCTGCAGTGAGGACAATGACTAAAGATAGGTTCTTGGATGCACTTCTCACACGCTCGATGAGCCACGCAGAAATTAGGAATATGAATGCCAGTCTCTTGCATGCATTCGAAATCGAAAAAGATGAAATTGCCCTTTTTTCTGGTCATCTTCCTCTTCGTGTTTAGAATGGAATTTTACAATGTGGCATTCGTGTTCCAAGTCCATGATTTGGTGACAAATGTGACATCATTTCTTCCCTGAACATAAGTGATCCTTGGAATTATTGCTACGTATCTCTAGTCCACAAGTAGAACACAATCTCTGGAGTTGACAACCACTTTTCCGCTCTGAACCTTGCGTCTTTAGATATTGTTGGTAACAGATAGGGCTAACAAAAGTGCGCTGGCAAGCAGGGCAATGCAGTCGTTCTTGTCCTTCGTCAAGACAGGATTTAGAGGCCAAACATCCCTCACAATTCGATCCACAATGCTTGTGTTGCTCTCGATTGATATAGCCGGCGTCACATTTCTCACAGTAATAAATGTATACCAGGAATGGGGCAATACTGGTAATGCTATCGAAATGTTCATCGTGATGATAGAGGTGAATGTATTTTCCGTCTTTGAAATTTTTGCCTCGAAGCAACAGAGTTCCAAGCATTTCTTGAGGGTACACTTTCAAGGGTGTAGCGTGGAGCTAAGACGTATTGCAGTTTTTGCATTTCAGGAATGCCACAGGGTGTGTCTTTGGATAGACCAGCTTTTTGTAACAGGTATTCTGCTTCTCTTTGTTGTTTGGCTCTGTCCGATTGTTGACTAGTTTTCCAGGCTCATTTCCATTCTGCCGTGTCATTTTTGTCGGCATACGTTTGTTCCACCAGGCTAAATACATCTTGTCCTGATGATTGTTAATTTGGATGACGCTCTTTTTGGTGCAGCGAAGGCCGTCCACCAATATCACCTTTATGCTTCCTGTCCCTTGGGGAAGAGCCACGTGGGTTAAGTAAATTGTCGCTTTCCCATCGGTGGTAGTACTTTTCAAGGTTTAGTGGTGGTGGACTTTGGTTTGGTGTAGACTCTCTGGGCCTGGATTCTGGCTCACTCATGTCATCTTCAAAATCGCTGGCATGGATGTGAGCCAAGACGTCAGCTACTGTGAGAGGCGATAGGTCACGTTTCTGCCTCTAACTTTCTTCTCCTTTCTCCACGAAATGATACGATCGTTTCATCTTAAGTGCAAAAAGTCAAATGAATACATTTTAAACGCCATGGCCCCCTTTATATCCATGTAAGGCCAGTGTATATATAAAGGATCAGCGTCTACCCTACAAGTATTCATTTCGCTCTCAAGCCGACCAGACAGATAGAAGAGCCACCACAGATCGAGTTTCTGATCAGAGCTTTGCGACGTGTCATACGAAGGTTCGCTTCAGAGAACCCGACGGACTACTACTCCTCCTTTCGAGATTAAAGTCAAGATACTTGCTATATATGTCAGAAGAAAGGCATTGGTCTTCTGAAGGTCCACAACGTCAAAGAAAGATAGGTGTCAAAAGAGACAAAATTCAAGATACCTGTCATCACTGTCAAGAGAAAGGACATTGGTCTTCAGACTACTCTAAGAAACAACATGAGCAGGAGGGAGAGAGGGATTCAGAACAGGTACCCTCCAAAGAGGAAGAACCCCGACACGTTAAGAAAGAGAAGAAAGAGAAGAAAAGAAGACGAAAAGAAAGTGAGAAAGAAGAGCAGGAAAAACCTGTGACAGTGAAGAAATTCAAAAGCAGAAGAGAGTGAACAAAGACAAAGAAGAAGCTAATAAGTGTTTGAAAGTGTTGTGTTGTGAATTGAATTGAAAATTTGTACCAGAATATAACAGAAAGAAAAATAAGTGTCTCTTGGTTTTGATTTTTTAGAATAAGGACCTACACTCACACACTCACACACGTACATCATGCGAAAAAAGAGATTTTGAGTTTTAATTGATTTTGGCAAAATTAATACTATCTCTTTTCGAAATAAGTGCGTGGCCCTGAAAAGGACCGTTGGGTGTTTGTTTTCTTACAACAAAAAACAAACTCAGGAACGAGAAGTAATCAGCTTTAATAGTCGTATCCATTTGCCACGGCCATGACCTACTTCTGAAACTGCTCCTGTCGATGATTTGGTAGAAATCACTAGTGTGGTATTTCAGGCGTATTAGGTGTGTGGACAGGTTTGGACGGTTTGGCTCTGGAAGGTCTTTTTCTCTTGGGTCGTAATAAAGACGTGCGATACATTTATTTCAGACTCCTTAACTCGGCCAAAATGTCTAAGAGTACCGTCGCCGTTTGACATTCACCGTCCTCCTTTTCTCCTAGACCTTGTTTCATCTCTGCTTCTTCTTCTTCCTGTCGTCTCCTTCTTGTCTCTTCTTCTTGTCGTTGTTGCTGTTCTAGGAGAAAAGCTTGTTCTGCTTCTTTCTGTTGTTGCAAAAATTTCTCCAATTCTTCTCTCTGTCTCTGTTTAAAATCATTGACGTGCACTAAAGAAAACGTTGGCGAAGATGCTGGTACAGAAACAAATTCTTGCGAAGAACAGAGAAAATCCACTAAATCCCAATTAAAATTGGTCTCTTCTGGTATTAGGCCACATGTTGGATTTGGTAGCCGCTGCAATGCCATCATTCCTCGTCGCCACGGCCGGTGCACCCCAATTCGTCGTCTTCTTAGTTTCCGTCATGTTCTAACTCTGTCGCATTGATTTACTACGCAGTGACGCTAGCTCATCTATATAGGGAATGTGATGTCACAGGCAGCTCTCTTCGGATTGGAAGACAGAACCAGCACTGTGACTGAAATTTGTAACACGTGTTAGGATTGGTGAAAAAATTCAATCTGTTTCTATCCGCTCTTACACTATAAATAACCGCGGTTCACTTCATTCCCTTCACCTAACGTAGTATCTTCTACCCTCCTATCGTCGATACTGTTCAACCCGGTCTATCCCATGTATATCAGATCATCATGGGCTACCACCCAGATGACTGATACAGCCCTTTGGAAACGAAGGATTTGTATGGAGAGAAAAGGCTGTCTGAAGAGAGTCTTAATCTACGGTGCAGAGGTCAGAAGCAGTTTGAGGAAGAGAAGAAGATCCGTGCGATGCCCTCTATGTTAACGGAATGGCGTTAACAATAAAACCAAAGGCCCTTTTCAGGGCCACTATATTGCCTCGAAAAGGCATTTACTCTCTTTGCCACATATGTGTCCTTGTTTTGTGTTTCTTTGTGTGTTTGTTTGTTTGTTTACCTGCCCCACCAAGCGTTATTATTCGTATTGTTTCACCGGTGAACTAGATCACCGCTTTTTTCCCCCCACTGTCACTGTTTGCTGTTTGGCACGATTGAGGTCAGCAACTTGTAACTTGTTGGCAATGTCCATTGTCCATTATCGTGACGTCACCTCACCTGTTCCATTTCTATTAACCCTATACAAATCCAACTTCTGTTAAATTTGCCTTAACGCCAAACAGCCCCAGATTTCCCCATGTTAAATTACCCTTGACGCTAATCGTGCCCACAACCTTTTTGACTGGGATTTCCAATGACGCCAATCAGCTCCACTACACTACTTACATATTATCAGTTTAGTGTATTGTTATATGATGCTAATTATATGGATATTTGAGTTATATGAGTTATACATTGCTACGTGTAGGCTCGTACAAATGTAACAAAAGAAAAGAGTGAAGTCAACAAGCTTTGTAAATCATAACAAAATAATTTATTTCCCTAGAAAACAATGTAAAAATAGGAAATAGGACTTACAGTTTTGTGAATATAATCCAAAATTTAATCCTAGAATTGAAAAATATAAGTCCTATCACTAAACAGTCTAATTGAATCCAGGTTCGAATCTCGGTGAAATTCCAATATGAAAGGCGATGACCGTCAGATGAAGTCGTTGTACAAATGGCAACAATTCCTCGCTGAAACACAATTTATAATGTTCTGTTTAGAATTCCAGAAAACATTTCTACTAAACGTCTTTGTCCCAGACTTTTCGTAAAGAAAAGCATTTGTTTTGTTTTCTAGTGAATATGAAATATTAAATCCAAAAAAAATAGACGAACTTCAGAAGAAACTGGCAACAACAATAAAACCTCTTGAGCCATCAAGGCTTAAAATACGACTGATCAATCTACTAGCAAAATGGCTGTTTTAAGCCTCAATTTTTTGATGACATGGTGGCTCATGTGACAGGGCGACGAGACCACTAATTTGAACAGCGCAACAAAACAAAATGTCATTTAGCACGTAGCTAGGATAGCCCTATCTAAGAATCAAATTCTCACACTGGAATTATATAAAAAAAGAAGGCTGTTTACAATTCAGCTAACACGTGGGCCGACATGACCTTGGTAATAGCCAATCGTTTTCACTTAGAATTTACAAAACGTCTCAACAAAGGTGAGCTAAAAATACTGATAATGTAATACCTTTTACGTTCTATTCAGGTCAAAACAGAGACTAAATTTACTGGGAAAAATATCAAATCCAGTAAAAATTATCATTACAATAAAATATAATGAAATAAAATAAAATAAAAAAGAATTTAAAACTAATACACAAGCAACTTAATTACATATCCGTAACAACATATATAAAACAAAATGTTTCAGTACACATGACGGCT
The DNA here is from genome assembly GCA_016617855.1 of Megalonaias nervosa. Taxonomy (NCBI): domain Eukaryota; kingdom Metazoa; phylum Mollusca; class Bivalvia; order Unionida; family Unionidae; genus Megalonaias; species Megalonaias nervosa. The sequence continues at coordinate 12,321 of JAECUM010047634.1, forward strand.
CTCAACAATCTCGAAATGCTGGTACTGCTCAGTGTCATTATTGTTGTATATCCTATTTCTTTTATCAGTGGAATGAACATTAATTTTAAATAAGAGTTACAGTGAAATTGGATAGTTATCGTGAATCGATGATCGAGAAATTTATATCAAGCATTCTAATGTAGACTGATGCCAGCATTACTTTAATTTAAATTATCAATTGCAATGAAATTTTACTTTTCACACGAGTTGTTTATGGACATTGAAGTGTAATTGACGTTTGCTCAGTATGAAGCGCCAGTGTGTCACATATCACATGTTAAGGAGATGTCTACAGGTTCAGTAACAGGGAAAATTATCGGATATAATAACATAAATTCTTTTACTTCATGAAAATGATTAATCTCATGAGTACGTCCTTGTCTACTTTCTTTTTTAGCTTCATTTGATCCTTTAGTTTTAAAATTTTCTGTGTTTACATTTAGTGTCACATATAGCCTCACATTTACTTTAAGTAATCTTAGATTATTACATAGATGGATTTTGTAATGCTCATGTCTCATACTCACCTGTTATCAGCATAATACATGTACCACCCAAACTGTTGTTTGGATGTTATAACTTAATGTTCACCATATTAACTGTTCTGTTATTATTTCTATTTCAAACTACTTCATGATAAGAATTTATTTACTTTAGTTTTAAGTTACATTTTTTGTCTGGATTATCTACCTTTTATTTTGCTTTAATTGTATGTGGTTAAAATGTTTCCTTTCCATTGAGTCTTTTAGATATTTAGAATATTTAGATGTAAATGATACAAAATAACTTTTAATCGTCTCTGAATAGCTAGGATTTTGACAACATGAAGTTAATCGTTTGCACACATGCATGCATACACATAAATAAACATACATGCACATATACATACATGTAATGCAGAATCACTTACTATGATTATTGCTTTGTCCTGGAATGGAAACGACCATGAAAGAAAAAGAAAGAAAAAAGATTTTACCAAAGAATATACGACTTGAAAGTTCTGATACATTAGAGATTATTTGTCAGTCTTTTCACGAACTTAATTTATTTTACCCCCACATTTATCTTCCAGTTTACCCATATGTCCTTCACACTGCATTTTCCTCATCTGCATAGAAAAAGTTTTCAAACTCGGTGCATTTGTTCTCTTGTAACTTTACACAAAGATGCGACAAGGAACATGTGATATATATATATATATATATATATATA
>JAECUM010047635.1:0-12065 GCA_016617855.1 Megalonaias nervosa
GAACGTGAATCAGTTTGTCCTATTCTCCAAGGTAACAAACAATTATAATACATTCTTAGGTAACGCTACATGCCGCAACGAAATCCACTTGCCTTTTCGATCATATTTAATGCATGGGCGTTTTCGTGAAGATATAATGCCTGAGGAGGGCTCTGTTGCAAAATATAAAACTATCAATACCAAATAAATGGTATTTATATCCGGAATTGTTATTAAGTATCATCTCACCACAAACACAAATCAAAACATTTGTAATAGTGCAAGGCAACAAAAGGAAATAACTGGACAGTCAAAAAGGTTAAGAATATTCCATCGGTGTCATCAGGATTTTCTTGTTTGGAAAATTAATTCAGAAGGTATACTAAGCAATAGTTTGAGACGAAAAGATTGTATTGAGATATTTTATTTTGCGCTGCATAAGTGTGCTCAACTTGAAGACAATGAATTAAGACAGAAAAATGCAAAACCTACAATGTTAACAATGGAAGAAGAACATTACTTTACAAGAAGAGATACATGTTACATATCTGAAGATCCCGCCAGCATAAAATATGCACACAAACAAATCAAAGCAAGATATTGAATCATGATTCATTATCAGACACGTAACGAGGTCCAGTATACAACTAATATGATTGAATACTATATATCCAAAATATATAACATAATTTAATCAGAACTTGGTAGATTATGTTATGTTATCTGTTCATTACTTATTATCCTACAGACCATCAGCGATACATTATTTAATTGCACAAGGATTCCATGGTTGATTGGTTCAGGGAGGAATGAAACGGTGTACCAGTTGACAGATACTTAAATTTGGTTTTAAGTTTTTACAGAGACGGAGGAAATTATAAGTGATGAAATATTGAAATGAGATTATTATATAATGTAAGATACATAAGCAGGGTGCAAACATGTACCATATCTGTAATTACATCCAATTAGTTATGGAAAGATGTTGCTACATACTATTACATCAATAGCTTTGAATGGTTCTGGTGAATTGCAACATCACACTAACTGACCAAAAAGATTGGGAATAGTGTTGATCTAAAGAGATGAAGAAACCTGTCACGTATTTAGGTTGGGTATTATATTTTTATTTCAAGGAAAAATTAGCTGCATACTTGTACTGCACAGTGGAAAAGAGCACAGTCTACAACCAAGATGGTTGATGACCCGAAAGAAGTAAACAGACAGACAGACAGACTGGGATAGAGAGATAAAGAGAGAAGCAAAAGAAATGCGGCAACTCCGACCTCTCACCAACAGTGTGTTAGAGAAAGCTGCAAGCAAACAGGTGATGCCCACATTCCGATATTTTGAGTTCGATCAGTCCCTCGATTCTAAGATGAAAATTGTTTTGTCGGTGTAACAGAACGGCAAAATGAATTTCGTATAAATGTTTTAATTTCTTTATCTAAGAGAAAGTTAATTATTCAACTGTCATGTTCAATTTCATTTTATTTACGTAATTGATTAAATTGTCATACTTTACATACGGGGCTCGTGTATTTCTGTCCTGTATCTCTGTTCAGATCTCTGTTACTCGATCCATTAATTTCATATTTTATTTTATTGTTTACTTCATTAGGTCAATAAGACCATAATCGATCATTTCCTAGATAACAATAGCCATATACCTTAGGAAGTGAAGGTTCTCATCATCCCACATTCTGACAGACAGGAGAAAAGACCCATAAAGATAAAGATACCTGTTCTCGTTGTCGGAGAAAGGATATTGACCTGAAGAGTGCCCTAAACAAAACAAAGAACAAGCAAGAGGAGAAGTGGGTTGATAACAGTTCTTCAGAAACAAAATACGATCTCAAAAAATGCAAGAAATGAAGACAAGTAGAAATGACCAGCAGAAGGAGAAGAACTCATGCCAGTTAAAAAAACTGACAAAGACAGTGCGAAAGTAAAAGAAATACGACGACGGTGGACATTTCTGATGTGTTGTGATATTTCATTGTAATTTAAAGAGAATATACCAAATAAAACGTACGTGCCTCGTTAGATTGATATTTTATGCTGTGAATACGTTGCTTAAACAAACACTCGAACACACCATTCAGTCATGGAGAAAGGGATTTACGTTTTACTAGATTTTGCAATCATTTAGTAATATATATTTTCTTACAGATATATCTGATCTTGAAAAGGAACATTTGGTGAGAGATCTTTTAATAAACTCAGGAACCTTATCAGCTTGTAACTCTCTCAATTCCTTTGCAAGGCTAAGTACTTCTCCTACTCCTGTTACTATTGCTGCTTTGTTAGTGGTAGTAGTAACTGCTGCTGAAGATGATCGCATCTGAGTGGTGGGGAGCGTGGATGTTGTGATTGAAAGCTTAGAAATCTTGGCTGATAAAGGTCATTTTCTCCTTGGTTTACTGAACGAAGAATTATACTTTTTTTCAGATACATTAATTCTGCCGAAAATCTTAAAAGGGTGTACCTGGAGATAGTATTGCTATATTGCCAAGAAGTTTGAAAAGAGTGAGAATAGTGAAGATGTGAGATATGTGTTAACTAACTTTGGTTAACAACTCCCTTGGCCATTTTCAGGGTCATCCAGATCTCTGTAAAAGAGAGACATTAATCTTAATTGTCAAAAGCGATTTTGTGTTTGTATATTTTGTGTATGTATCCGTGTGTTTGTCTATATATATATGTTGTTGACAAACTAAAGCTTGAAACCCTTTTACCCTTATCTTGTGATAGTGTGTGTTTGTATGCAAGTGTTATGTATATTTATTTTTCATAGTTTCGTTTTAGTTACTTTATTTTATTTCATTATAAGATATTGTAATGTAGCATTGTATGTTTTGACTTAACCTTCTCCAAACTCAAGTCTATTTTCTACTACACCTAAATTATTGATTTGTTTTATTCTGTAAACAACTAATAAATAGCGAAATATTCTCTATGTCTATCTGCTGCAGACATCGCAGCGATATGACTGAACAATTATTAACGCTACGTTCAAAATCCAAATCACACACACAAACACACAAACACACGCACGCACACTTTATATATATATATATATATATATATATATATATATATATATATATATATATATATATATATATATATATATATATGGGTTTCATATCAGGATTATTATTAGCAGAATCAAACATATTTATTTTTGGGTCTAGATCTACGTTATTGGAATTCCAAAACAATTTACCTGGTGTACTTGACATAGTCCAGGTTATATACTATAATTTTAGTACCTGACTTTCGACTTATAACTAACATTTTTCTAGAGGCTATTTTCAATTAGGTAATTGTTTTTGTTTTAGAAACTGCTAATTGTGAGCTGAGTTCAAGTAGACGACTATGTAATCTTGTTACTGGAAAAATATTCATTCGTGCTTTAAGATCTAACATCATCAAGTTTGTATGATTGTTGTATCCAGAAGTTGATTTGAGCTGGAACTTCTTTCTTCAAATTGTTTTATTGATATTCTCTGGAAATACAGAGTGTTCATAACAAATAATATTCTTGGGCAGAGTCATTCATTGGAATTTATAGTGAATTCAAACTTGGAGAAAGTTTATTATGTTTCAACAAACGACTGTTGGCACAACAATACGATATAGGCCACCACAGGCATATGAACATCTTCAGTGTTGGACTTAAATAGGATTTCCACTAAAGTTTATTCAGAATTTTATTATTAGGATTTGTGATTGTAATTATATGATTATTTTGTGATTTAATTCGCAATACCGTAATTTCTTTTTAATTTTTTCATTTTTACTTTGTATTCCAGGGAAAACATTATTTGTTGAATTTTACAAAGATTGTTGCTTTTCACTCTTTTCTGTTACTTATTTTAAGAGCATAGATTCGTAAAAGAAAATGGTATATTAGTGTCTAATATCTAGAAACACCTCCTACCCTTCTATGTGATAGTATGTTTGTGTGTGAATGTATGTGTATCCATACTTCCCACTCTTTTCGTTGAATGGTAAGGGTGTGGTGGGTTTGTACATGTGGAATGTTTGAATGGCTGATACAACTATTTTAACATTACTATTCCTTTTTGACCCCATAAGTACTCTTGACCATATGCAAATTAAGGCCCTATGGACAAATTTAGCATAGGATTTCTCGCTTGACCCCATAACGCCTTCAGCAGGTGAACCTGTGGGCTAATGTTAACCGTATAATATCACTTCCATGTTAAACCTTTGGACTAGTTTAATATGGAATTTCCATATGTCCCATATAATGGCGCATATTGAAGTCAACTCCAACAATGTTACTATTCGCTAACAATATTCATGACCAGTTAAACATAGGATTTCCCGTTTGACCCCATACAGCCCCCACTTGTTTACCTTTTGGCTAATGTCAGTACCCGTTTGACCTCCATTATTCTCTTCCTTCTGATACCTCTAGCTTAATACAATGAACCGCTAACTTGAAATACCTAACGAACGATGTCTGCAATTCAGGCTAATTTGCTAAAGAAGTAACAAGATAGAGATCCACACATTCACATTCAAGGTAAACAGCACATATGACTGATTAATCCACAAAAAGGACCATAGACTGCGCATACGTAAATATATATTTCTCACAATGAAACATATACCGAAGTTTTTCCTACGACAAAATTCAGTATAAAGTATGATGGTCACATGATCATTTATTCTTATCACCGTACAGGTAAATAAAATTTCTAACGCAATCGCAAATTTATTCTGCATGACAGGAGATCACTATTTTTCATCTACTAAATCTGGGCACAAAATGATAGATACTGAAGTGAAGGAAATCAATATTTGCAAAGTAAGGGGATGTATAAACTTATCATTCAATTTAATTTCCTCTTAAGTTTGGAAAGAACCAACACGAATCCATATTCGATATGAAGATTATAATTGACAAGATAATGAATCATAGTGTTGACATTTCAATAAATTTGAATTTGTAGACATCCTAAAAAATTAACAGCAAAAATAATCTGTCTTACTCTGTCAATTTAAGTAGAATCAACAAGCAGTTTATTTACCTAATATGCAAAATACATAATCAAATTGCACTTTCAATATTGTGAAAAAAATCCAAATAATCATAAATGTCTTGTCGCAAGTCAAAAAAAAAAAAAAAAAAAAAAGATTGTTCCGAATAAATTCTAATAGTCTTGAATCCTGGTTTAACATAAGGATGCAATCCATAGCATCTTTGAATGTGTTCACAAAAATCAACAAAAAAATAGCCTGTCTTTGGATAATTTTAGACGTGCTTTTATTATTAATGTGTCTTTACTTTTTTCTGAGGCGGAGGCGGGTTTGCTTGTCTTTTGTTTTTTGGGGGCTTTTTGCTGTGAAAGTGGGGAAAGACGGAGAAGGTTTATCGTGTAAAACTATCCAATATTATTGAAAAACCCCGTTGAAAATACTCCACTCCTATATCGTGTTGCTGATGAGAAAACAGAAGTATCAGTCCTCAACGCTTAGTTTAAAATGCATGGTTTAAATGGATGCAGATGTCACATGACATTATTGTTCATGTTGTCACAAAAGGAGAACCCCCAACCCTGCAAAAGTGCTTCGGATAGTTTTACAAAAAAATGCAAAAAGCACTTAATGTTGTCTGAAAATATAAACAATACTTATAAAAAGTTAAATCATTCTTAAAACGAAGCAAGGATCTACTTGTATGTACAGTTTTCACAGCCAATGCCGAACATATTTACTTAAACAAATTATCAATATCTACAGGCGGTAATTGGTTCTTATTTCGGGTCAGATAAAATATAGGCTGAAACCATACACTGGTTCCCCATGTGCATTTCCACAACCCTACCTTTACAACAACTATGAAATCTATTTTAAACTATAACAAAATTTGTTTCCAATTAAACAATGGTAAAACTAATTATTATTTGTTTAAATCTAGGTAGAAAATCCCCTGCATTTCAACACAACTCACAACTAATTACACTTTGTCATACATGGGTCACGTGCATTGAAACCTATGCCGGATATATCATAGTCCATAATTCACCAAGCCCTTTTCTCTCATTGGAGAATTTTGCCACAGTTATCTGAGCCTTGTAATAGCCATTGTCTTCCCTTTCAAAGGAAATCTGCTTCGCTAACCACTATGTTCACTTAATAATTGTTAAAAAATGAAACTTCCATGGCATCGACGTCAATCTATCTATCTATCTATCTATCTATCTATCTATCTATCTATCTATCTGTCTGTCTGCCTTTCTATCTATCTACCTATCTCTGTCTATATATTTATCTATATATCAGTCTATCTGTTTTCTTTCTGTCTATCTCTCCATCCATTCATTTGACCATCCATCAATCCATCTAGCTGTCTCTTCATCCATCCATCCATCCATCCATCTGCCTGTATAAATATCTTTCTGTCTGTCTCTTTCTGTCTAACTATCTAGCGATCTATAAATCCTACTCTACAGAGAGAGAGAGAGAGAGAGAGAGAGAGAGAGAGTAAATACATACACCGTGGCCTTTCTGTAGAATCTATTTTGAATTTTTGAACACTGTTTAACTGGAGTTTTTAAAATCGTTTTTGCAAGATAACTAAGTAAAATTTATTTTATGCATGTAATTACACACACACACACACACACACACACACACGCACACACACACACACACACACACACACACACACACACACATATAGTTTATATACTGCGATTGCTAAGACGATTTGATGATTCATTGCTTTGAATTTCCTGTGCCGTACAAAATGAGTTTGCTCCCTCCAGCATACAAAACAACTATTGTATCAAGTCCTTGACGTCTTTCTCCACCCCCATCTCTCTCTCTCTCTCTCTCTCTCTCTCTCTCTCTCTCTCTCTCTCTCTCTCGTAACCTACCTACAATTGTTGCGATTATTTTATAAAGGTAGTTAACTGAATTCGTGTGTCCCCTTTGTATTCCCTCGTCCCTTTACAGGTTTGTATTCTACTTTAGTCTACTTGATTATTATACCAAGTTTTTATGAGTTTAATGTATGGTCATCGTTGGAGAATAATCTCTCCGTTATCCATTGTGAAAGGTGTAATGATTATGGTCACGTGCGTCACTAGCATATATCTTCTATTTACTCAAGAAAAATCAATATAAATATATTGTGTTGAATGTACAAAGGTAATTATGCACTTATTGGGAAACTAAGGTCTTACGGTTATCTCTAAGTACAATTTATAAGATAGTAGAAGACAATTTTTAAAATAATATAATATAAACTTCATGGCAAATCTTTGTTTTCTGATTGAAGATGAATTCTTTTTTTATAGTTATGAGTATTTTAGTATCGAAAGAATATTTATTTAAACAAAATTTGGAAAGGATATCAAATCTTTCTTACTTTAGTCAGTACTTTTAACTATAGGAACATACCTAATTATGAGACGGAATGCACATTAACAATCTTGTCAACGCTTGCTATTCTGAAAGTTTCAGATCGCATTTGATCATTTATTTGTAATTGTCCCATAAAAGTGCCCCACAGTTATCATAACCTAATATTGTTCATCATCGCACAATTCCATAAAAATCGGGTCCCCTAACCGCTATATTTGCTGAAGAATTATTTTTAAAAATGAATCCAATATGGCGTCGACATCGAAAGTAAACGTACCCACTCCGCAACCATTTTTGCAACAATTAAATTCTGTTTTCCTAATGGCGCATTGAAATTTTGAGGTAAAGCGATAGTAACATAAGACACAAGTTTATAATATTTATATTCTTAATATACTGATGAAGTCACATTAGCCGCGCCACTACAGATTATCGATCTATATTTATCTATCTATCTATCTTGTCAAGAATTCAATACCTACTCAAAGACCTTTCTGTCGCATCTATTTTAAGTTTGAATATATATATATATATATATATATATATATATATATATATATATATATATATATATATATATATACCACATATATTAAAAAATAACATACATTTAAAGTATTGGTATAAAGCAATTTGATATACCAATAATATTGGTATATCAAATTGTGATCCGCCCATGGCGCAATAATACGCGTATATAAACATTCTCGCTAGCGTCTGCAGTTGATTCTAGATCAATGATCAATTTCCACAAATTAGACACTAGTGACGTATGAAAATAGCGATGAAATGTATTAATAATCCCGTTTTCTAAATGAATTAATATGGTACACATTTTCATCACAATTCTTTCTGCTTTCTGTTCTCCCCTCCCCTCTCATGCATAACGGACAAACTGCGCAGAAATGTGGAGTGAGAGAGAAAAGGAATTTGGGCTGGATAAAAAACCTTGAAACAGAAATTACACCAAGTAACCTACAATAATATGATTCTGCGTAACGATACGTGTGCACTTTCCTTGGGATTTCTCTACAGTGTTTATCAATGATATAAAGTTGCAAACCAGTAAATTCCTCGGTTACTTGGTACACACACTGTGCTGTATTTAATCTTGTTTTGTAGTTTGTTTTTTTCCCTTAAACATACTATAATGTTCGAAATAATCGATTATTATTAAAATATGAAAATTTCCAAAGGCCTCTCTCTCTCTCTCTCTCTCTCTCTCTCTCTCATCGTAGCAAGATACGGGCTTTTAATCTATGAAATGACGAACGTAGAAGATTTGCGTTTGCATTATCCACGACATCTCTGGACTTATGAATGATGGTAAAAGTTAAGTCAAACTGATCAAAGGATGAGAGAGAGAGAGAGAGAGAGAGAGAGAGGGGGTTAGGGTGGGTTTATGGTCAGTTGTACTGTTGCTAAAGCAGAATAACGACTTAGATCAACTGTTAATATATTAAAATATTTTAATTACCTCTTGTTGGTTCGTCAGTTGGCTTAGTTTCTATTCCACAATAATTTCCATGCGCCGGTATCTGAATGGCGTTCATGTAAATGACGTAGCTATCCCAGTGTAAATAGTGCTCTACTGTACTTTTATCATTAAAACCATCTTTCATGTTTACATCATATGTGTGTATTATATTGATATAATCAATGGGGAGAAAAATAGAAACCAAGAAAAGAAAACAATCAATTTATCAATATGCAGAGGTGATTGTAAATAGCCACAAAATGCATAGAACTACATTTTGTAGCGGACCCACTCGGGGATGTGAGGAGTTGATTCACTAGGTCAATACACAGCTGCTTGTAGTAAATCTGAACTTCGTTCAAAGGGCAAATATATGTACTTGTATGTGATATAAATAAAATATATGTACAGTATGTACGCTGTATCAACGATATACCACTCGTTGTATAAATTGTTCATTAAAAGGAAACCCAGCAAGCTTCGTTTCCTTTTAATGAAAAATTTATACATCTCGTGATATATCATTGATACAGCGTACATACTATACATATATTCTATATATATGTGTATATATATATATATATATATATCTTATATATGAAGAGCAATTCACTATTTATTGTTGGCTCATTTGCTAGTAGTAATAGTAACAGTAGTACCGGTAGTAGTAGCAGCAGCAGTACTAGTAGGTTTTGATTCTCTCTTTTTTATTTTAATCGTCAGCGACTTCAAGATCATAGCCGTTATTGTTCTCTTACTGCCGCTACTATTATTACCGCTCGTTGTTGCTGCTTCTGTGGCAGCAATACACCAATAGTAGTTTTGAAACTTCTACCCTACCGTTTAGTCAGACACTGTTTACCCCCTGCTACATACAATTGTGCAATGATTTCATGATTCAATGCTTTCTTTAACTTTCTTTATCGTACGAAAGGAGTTTGCTCGCTCCGGCATGACAAACAGATATTGTGTCACGTCCTTGATGGCTGACTCGAAACCATCCTTCATTTATTGTAGTCATTTGATAAGGGTTCCCGTTGGGCATTCGTTTTGTTGACGGTAGGTTAGGCATACCGACATAAACATTTCTCACAATGAAAAATATGCCAAAATTATATCCTACAACAGAACTCTATATAAAGGGTCTCTAATGGTACAAACACGATAAATTGTGCTTGTCACCATATGCACAAAGTTTCCGATACGTTCGTCAACTTATTCTGCAAGAAAATAGATTGCGGTTTTTTATACAATAACGCTGGCACAGAATGACAGTTAATGAAGTGAAGTAAATCAACTACTGCAAAGTAAGAAAATATATAAAATACCCTCAGATTTAGTTTTCTTATAAGTTTATAAACAACTAACGCATATCCGTATTCGATATGAAAATTATCACTGGCAAGATAATAAATAATACTTAGTGTTCCTTTTTTCAAGCCTATGACTTTGAAATTGTAGACTTCTTACAGGATCAACATAAAAATAGTCTGTCCTTGAATAATTTTAGACTCGCTTTTATTATTCATTCTGTCTCTTTAATTTTGGGGTTTTGGGGTTTTGTGCTGGTTTTGCTGTGATACTGGGAACATACGGAGAAGGTTGATCGTACAAGACTACCCAATCCTATTGAAAAGGCCCATGGAAAGTGCACCGCTCTTATATCGTGTAGCTTATGAGAAGAAAAATCAATCAGTCCTCAAAGCAAAGTTTAAAGTACATTATGTTGCATGACGTTATTACTAATCCTTCAAAAGAAAGCGGGAAACCTGAAAAATGGAGGGGGGATAATGATTCCTGCGGTTTACTCGGGTGATGAAATATTTTAGTGTTTTCAGTTCATATTGGCACGAAAGGAGAACCACCATCACCTAAAAAAGTCAGTGACATAATTTTACAACAGCTGCAAAAAAGAACTCAAAGTTTTCTGAAAGTATTAACAACACGCATATATAGTTCAGCCATTCTTACTGTATGATTAAAACGGCGCAAGGTTTCTAATTGAATGCACATTCTTCGCAGCCCATGCTGAGAATATTTACTTAAACAAATGATATTAGCATAAACAAGGGTCATAGGTTCGGATCAGTTAAAACATAGGCTGAAACCATACGTTGGTTCCACATGTGAATTTCCCCAACTCCACCTTTGCAACAACTATGAAACCCATTTCAAGCTATATAAAGATTTGTTTCCAATTATGCAATGGTAAAACTAAGAATTACTTGTTTATATCTTGCTAGTAGATCCCGTGCATTTCAACAAAACTCGCAACTGATCACACTTCGACAATTATGGGTCACGTGCATTCAAAGCTATGCCGGATATATCATCGCCTATAATTTGCGATGCCATTTCTTCTTCATCTGAGAATTTTACTACATTCAACCAAAACTTGTAATCTTCTTCGTCTCCCCTTTCAAAGGAAATCTGCTTCCCTAACAACTATGTTCACTTAATAATTGTTTGAAAAATGAATCTAATATGGCGTCAACGTTGATCTATCTATATATCTATCAATATATCCATGTATCGGTTTCTGTCTATCTATTTAACTATATATCAGCCTGTCTGTTTGTCTATCTGTCTATCTGTCCTATTAAAGGAAATCTGCTTTCCTAACCACTATGTTCACTGTATAATTGATTCAAGAGTGAATCGAATATGGCATCGGCGTCAAAGGTGAATTTACCCTCACCCACCCACCCACACAATTACTAAAAATTCCATTTTCTTCTGCTATAGGTCAATAGTGCAGTGACAATCCAGAAAAACTAATAAATACCATAGTGTTAGTATTAATAATCCACTGATAAAGGCGAAATAGCCGAAAGTTCGGAGACTATCTGTCTTTCTCTATCCATCCCCTTATTTATATATCCATCCGTCTATCTGGCTATCAAACTATCCATCCATCTGTCTATCTGTTCATCCATTTATCTCCCTATCCATCCATCTAGCTATCGATTTATTCATCTATCCATCTGTCTATCCATCCATCTCTTTGACTGTCCATCTGTTTGTCCGTCAATCTGTCCCTCCATCCTTCCGTATCTCTGTCTATCTATTTATCTCTCTCATTCTCTATAACTTTGATTTAGTTTGGCGAGAAAAATAAGTACGTGATTGTTTCATTTTCTTTATATATATATATATATATATATATATATATATATATATATATATATATATATATATATAG